>PVJH01013553.1:0-60023 GCA_004026705.1 Nesogale talazaci | reverse complement strand
AAAAACAAACACAGATCCTCCCTTCTGTCTTCCAGTGGTTTCTGACTCACAGCCCTCCTACAGGCCCTAAATGTCCCCAAAGTTGTACACACACACACACACACACACACACACACACACTCCCGCCACAGAGCCAGTGGGTCTGAACTGTGGACCCGTCTGTTAACAGGGAAATGCTTAATCACTGCACCACCAGGGTCCCTTGTACCACCAATGAGTCAGAAACGCTAAGACAGCAGTTCTCAACCTGTGGGTCGTGACTCCTTTGGGTTTTCCCAGGGGTCGCCCAATTCATAACAGTAGCGAAAGGACAGAGATGAAGTAGCAACGAAAATAAGGTCATGGTTGGGGGTGGGAGTGATCACATGAGGAATCGAATGAAAGGGCTTACTGCATTAGGAAGGTGGAGAACCACTGCTCTAAGAGGAGGAACCCAGGGCTCTCTCGTTCCACCAGATCTCTATGTGATCCCAATGACTAGGCAATATGGGAACCCCAGCACCAAAGCCCCAATCTACAGCCATCATGTCAATTCAGACTCAGAGTGACCCACCCTTATGAAGGTTTCCAAGGGGCCTAGTGGTTACACATTAGACTGCTAACTGCAAGGTCAACATTTCAGAAGATCTGCTGAAGAAAGACAGGGCTTTCTAGTCCCATAAAGGGTTACAGTCTGAGAAATCCAAAGAAGCAGGTCTGTCCTTTCTGGTGGCTATGAATTGGAATCAACTCAATGGCAGTGAGTGTGGGGGTTTTTTGGGAAAAATTTTTAAATCATTTTATTGGGAGCTCATACACCACCTATCGCAATACATACAAATACTGTGCCAAGCCCCTTTGCCTGCCTGCTGTTGTCATCAGTCTCCAAATATCCGCTTTTCCACCTGAGCCTCTGATGACAGCATCTCATCCCTTCCCCTCCCTGCTCCCCCATGCCCTACCAGCCCTCATTACTTTGTAAATTATTATTATTTTGTCATATCTTACCCTGTCCAATGTCTCCCCTCACCCACTCTTCCACTGTATGTCCTCCAGATAGGAGGTATGTGTAGATCCTTGGATTGGCTCCCCCACTCTCCCCCACCTTCCCTCCACCCATGCAGTAACTCCATTATCACTACTGGTCCTGACGGGTTCATCTGTCCAGGGTTCCCCAGATTTCCAGTTCCCATCTGTACCAGTGTACCTCTTCCAGTCCAGCTGGGTTTGTAATGTTGGATTGGGATCATGATAGTTGGGGTGGGGTGGGGGCCTTCAAGAACTAAAGGAAAGTTGTTTGTTTCATGCGACTTCACTGCACCCTGACTGGCCCTTCTCCCAGCGACTCCTCTGTAAGGGAGTATCCAAATGCCCCCAAATGGGTCTTGGGTCCCCTCCCTGCTCTCTCCTTCATATGTAGTGATGTGCTTCATGTTCTTTGATGCTTGATACCTGTTCCCTTCGACCCCTTTTGATCACACAGGCTGGTGTGCTTCTTCCATGTGGACTTTGCTGCTTCTGCACTAAACAGCCACTCGTTTACCTTCAAGCCTTTAAGACCCCAAGCAAACAGCCTTATTTTTCTCCTAGACATGTCTACAGAACTACGATAAAATCATCCTAAAATAAACAGGTTGCTCCATGCCCAGGATACTTGGGTTTATTGAGGCCAGAAGGGAAGCCGTGTCTGATTCCTATATCTGTGTGGAATCATACGCTTTGGGTCAATTTTGAAATAATAACTTTTCGAAGATGGGTCAGCCTCATGCTAAAAGAAAATGAGCAAGCGATATAAAAAGAAGAGTTTCTGGTGGTGTGGTTGAATTTACAACTATATATATTGATCAAGAGACTTTAATCCTGTGATTTGGGTGCCCCATTTCTTCTCCAGAGTCCTAGCACACACACATGCACATGCACCTGCAGGCACCCACACGTGTCCATACGTGCACGCACACACGCAGGCACAGGTTGGGTGAGTCTAGCATCAGAAGGTTGTCGAGGCCCTCATGTTCAGGATTTCCTTATCTCATCAGAGCTGTGGACTCAAACCTGGTGTTTCTGGGTGGAGACGTGGATGCCAACACCCCTCAACTCTGCAGCTTCGGTGACAAAAGGAGACGACAGTGGACATGGGGCTGGGAGGGAGCGGCAGCACCCCCTGACTTCTAGGAACAGGAACAAGGAAGGAAAAGGAGCCAGTCTGTTGGAGGGGTCCAAGCCAGGAGGACACTTGAACTGTCTGAGGGTTTTTGAGATCACTCTTTTGCGTGTCCCCGACTCAAATACTAGCTCTGTAGCTCTATCTCTGTGGGGGGTAGAGCTGACCTTGTTTATCTCTCTTACCTGCGTGTGGCAAATTGCTGTTTACTATTTGTTGGGAAGCGGGAGCGCCTCCGCTCAGTCACGTGGGAGCAAACCAAGTCGACAGGTCAGAAGAAGGCTGCCTCTACATGCTTCCAGATCTGAACAGAGAAATCATCCACGGTGGGGTCAACGGAACCCCAGGGCCCAGGCCAGCAGAGCACTCGGGCCCCTGTGATGATAGATGTGATGGTGCCTCTGGGTGTGAGGTAACTTTAGTGTCTTGAATGGAAGCAAAGGAGCGAAAGAAAGCCGAAAACACTGGCCAAGAATAGAGTGAAATAGACCCAGAGAAGGAGCACTGGGAAGTGGGAAATCAACTCAGACGTAACATTACTCTCTGTCACCAATGCCTCGAGGTCCTTGCTCATGTGGCCTCCTGGCATTTCCTCCCATTGCTGAGATTTGCTTATCCATCCACACAATGGCAACGACAATGTCCACCACCAGGGACGGTGGAGAAGATGGAATGAGGCAGAGGGCCTGCCTGTCGTGTGAAAACACTTCGCTACCAGCTGCTTGACTGGAGGCTCGAGTCCAAAGAAAAGCACCTCAGAAGAGAGTCCTGGTGTTCTGCCCATGAGAAAGTCACGCTGGAAGCCTGTGGGAAGCCCAGTTCTGTCCTGACACCCCATGTATTGGATTGGGCTGAACAGCAACTGGATTTTAATGTGATTGCGTTTCCCCTCCATAGTTGATATGTCACTGTGCTGAACAAGCCGCTCTGTCTTGTCTAATTTGCTTTCGATCAGAGATAGGTTGTGGAATAAATGGCTAAGGCTGGAGATAACCCTGCCACAGAATTGACCAAATGAAGTAGCAGAATTGGCATCATCATCATTTTTGTTGGGCTTCAGGGAGTGACTGAGACGCTGGACAGTTCAAATCCAATAACTGTTGCTTGAAATTAGAACGGAAACACTGGCCCTCAGAGAACAGCTGTGCTTCTGAGTACCGTATCTGACATTTATATATGTTTCAGTCAAAACATGGTTTCAACATACTTGAGGCTTGGACACGCTAAAATGCAGATGGAAAGAATCTTGGCATGGTGACAGTGTTCTCTTCAAATCTATCCATGGATGTCACGATGCCGTTTTCTGCTGAACTTTCCCCCATTGGATCAGGACTGGAATGTTCATAGCATTGATGTACAGAGGCCCTGGCTGCACTCTACCAGTCATAGGGTAGCTGTATCCTATGAATGTACAACCTCCTTCTTGTATAGAGAAGACTTTGAATTCACGGTGAAGGTGCAAGGCTATACTAGAACACAAGCACATTTTTAAGTGCAAATAAAGGGCTGTTTGTGATACAATATACAATAACAAGGAAACCATATTTCTGCACACACATAATATACACCAATTGTAAACAAGGTGTATAATGTATATTGTATATACATTCAATATATAATACCAAGGATATTTTATATATGCATGCATCATGTGGGTGTGTACACACATAGGTATATAGGCAAAAATATGGTTTTCTTGGTTTTGTGTCATGAATAGCCCTCTATTTGCATTACCCATTCTATATATAGGTGGACCGGGATGTACTGTTTAGTAAACATTGGATTTCTAACTGCAAGTTTAGTGGTTCTATCTAGTGTGTGTCTCTATCTTTGGATCTGGTAGCACTGTTGGGTAAGTATTGGACTGCTAACTTCAAGGTTCCTGGCTGTGAAATTGGACTGTGTCCACTGCAACCTGGGAGACAGGTGCTCTGCCGGTTGACTTGGGGATGCCGGCGTGAGAAGAATGCGATTAGGTTTCAAAACTTTGCAAGTTTCAGCTTTTACAAGCCATCCTTGTAGTTCTAGGTCAGATCTTTATCAGCCCTAGAAGGCTCCGGAAGCTTGGAGCTTGTGAGAAGAGGACAGATGTTTGTGAGCAGCCGCCATGCCATGCCTAGACAGAAGGTTGCAGAAAAGTCGGCGTCTGGCAAATCCTGTGGAATAACTCGTTCCAACAGGAGAGGAGGTCTTCGAAATTCAGAGGGCAGAGAGGAAGGGAGGGGCCTAGATCCGGGCTTATTGACCAGGTCTCCACACAGAGTGAAAGGTCTTGGAGATCTCTGTTCTCACACACCGCCCACTCACACCTATATACCACGCACACCTGACGCTCACAGGCACACCCTCACACCACACCCCCCCTCAGCAATCGCACCCACACCCAGACCTACCATTCACACGCATTTCCACGCACCGCACACCCACATATCCCACTCACACCTGCCACCACACACTCACAGTCACACCCTTACACCACACACACCCTCACACATCCCACTCACACATAACAGTCCCACTCAGACCTGCACACGATCTACACACAACACACATTCTGACACCCTCATACCTGGATCACGCTCACTCAAGCATGCTCTCACTCACGTGCAGGGCCCTGCATTCGAGGCTGCAGGTGTGTGTGTGTGTGTGTGTGTGTGTGTGTGTGTGTGTGTGTGTGTACGCGCGTTCAGCATGGGTCTGCAGCCTCTAGAGCTAATCTAACCCCCCCAGCACCAAGCCCTGAGTCCCTGAAGGAGGCCAGAGCAAACCGCCGACTCAGCTGCCTTCACTTAATGAGTCTGCATCCCTGTCTTTTGCAGTTGATTAGGGTGGTTGTTTACCTTCTTTCTGCTTGGCCGCTGGGGTGTAGACCTGAGTGTATCTTGTAGTGGTGTTTATTTGGTTTGAAGTCCCTGAGGAGTTCCGTGATAAATGACCGGCAAGGGATCTGGGACCTTTCGAATCTTCTTTCAGTTCCAGCGCTTATCTGGTATCATTATAATGAGCCTGAAAGTTCTGTGTATGCAGTTTGACATGTCTTTGGCTCTGGGATCCTCACGTCCTGATAGCGGGCTAAGGGGCCCTGACCCAGCCTGCCAGTCACCCCACACTAAGTCCTCTGAGTGGCCTGCTTTGAAGTGAGTTCTCTCTCTGGCTCACACCCCTCCTTGCTGGCCCCTCATTCCCCTCTGGGTCAGTTCCTGGGCTCCAGCTGTTTTTCACTCTCCCTCCTGTCCACTGTCTGTCAGTCCTTGGTGCTATGATTCTCCCAGGGGTCAGACCCCCAAACTTGTCTTCCGATGTCACGGTCACTGGCTGAGTGGCCTCCTGAGACTCCCCCCCAAGACTACCTCTCCTCCTGCCCCAATTCTGTTTCTCCCCCTAACCAGGGGACCAGGAACCCTAGGGAAGCAGCAGGTAAGCACTTAGCTGCCAAATGAAAAGTTGGCGGTTCAAACCCGCCAGCCACTCCCTGGGAGAAATCCGAGGCAGTCCGCTTCCTTAGCGATGGCAGCCATGGAAACCGGTGGGCACTGACTTCTACGCTGTGCTTTAGGCTCACGGTGTATCCGACCCACCTCGACAACATGCGACTAGCGATGTTATATTTTAGGAAACACTTTCCACATGTACTTGCGGTTGTTGTGTTGGGGGGGGTGGGGTGGGGCGGGGTTGCTGCCAGCCCCTGCTGGGTCACGGCAAGGGAGTAGTGGAGCGTCTTATGATGCAGAAGAACTCCGCTTTCTCCACGGAGGAGCCCACCAGCCCACGGCGTCGATACCGCCGCGGATGAGAGAGCTGGCTCCAAGGAGACAACCACTACTTCTTGACTCTCGCTTGATTCTTTTTTTATCTCCTGTTTTTATGTGTTGCTGTTTTCAAAAATCATTCCATTGGGGGCTCTTGCAAATATTATAACCATCTATAAGTCAATGATATCAAGTGAACTTATACAGACGTTGCCATTGTTTTCAGAACATTTTCTTTCTATTTGAGCGCTTTAATATCAGCTCCTCTTTCTTCCTTCCCTCTCCTATTCTACCACCCTCACAAACCCTTAGTAAATACACACACACACACACACATATATATCTTACACCATCCGATGTATCCATCCACCCACATTTCTGTTATTCATCCCCCTCAAGGGGGGCTTATACATCCATCCTTGCTACCGGTTCCCCTTGCCCCACCTCCTCTCCCCTTCCCATCTGTACCCTCAAGGAATCATTACTCCTGTTACTGTTTCTGAGGGGTTTGTCTCTCCTGGATTTTGCGTGTCGAAAGCTCTTATCTGTACCAATGTGCACAGGCCGGTCTAGCAGGATTTGTAAGCTAGAACTGGTGCTGTGATCGTGGGGGAAGGAAGCATTAAAGAACTGGAGAAAGACTGTGTGTTCTGTGGGTGCTATACTGCATCCTGATGACTTGTTCCTTCCATGTGTCCCTTTTCTGGGAGGGAATGTCCAATGATATCTCGTGTTTTAAAATCCAGTGGCTTAATCCTTTCCCTCCAAGGGCCTGCTCTTCACTCTGGTCTTCTCATCATTCCTTCTTCCTTGGCGCTGCCGCCTGCTTCTGACTTCAACTTTCTTCATACTCTTCATCTCATCTGGTCCACCGCTGCTCTCTAGCTGATGGGGTGGCATAAGGCCTTACTGGAGCAGGGTGAGTTCTTGTCCTATATGACCAGTGTTCTTACAAAGGAAGCCAGGAGGGACAGAGGAGTGACATCCATGTGTCATCAAAGGCAGCTGCAGCAAAAGGCAAAGAACCCAAAGGATTGCTTAGAGCTTCCGGAAGCCAGGAGAGAGGCAGGGAATGGTCTCTGCGAATGTCCAAAAGGAATCAATACCTCTGAGACCCTGATCCTGAATTCTGATCTCCAGGACCATGAGACACAGTCCATGCCTGCCCTCATCCTTATCCTCAAACAAACTCACGGCTGTCGGGTCCCTTACAACTCAGAGCTGCCTGAGAGGGGTTTTTCAGCCGTGAGTCTTTGTGGGAGAAGGTCGCGTCCCTTTTCTCCCACGGAGCGGTGGTGGTTTTGAACCACTCACCTTGCTGGTAACATTCCACTGCCTACCGGGCAATGCCAACAGGGCTCTTCTGTTCTTCGGAGCCACTCCATGCTTGGCCTTTCACTAGGACAACTCCTTAGGGTGCATAGCTTCATGCATCCATCTGATGGGAGCATGTCACACAGGCCTGGCGTGCGCCACCTTGCCCACCTCCCCGCTGACTGCACTCATTCCTTTCTGCCCCTCCTGTGGCTCACCTGCCGCTGACTGGGCCAGCCATGCTGCCTTGGCTTCACTCTGCTGTGAGCCGTGAGTTGGTTTCTTGGCAGCTGAAGCAGCAGCAGCAGCAACACGGCCATTGAGTCCATTCTACCTGTTAGAGACCCAGCAGGACTGAACAGAACTGCCCCGTGACTGCCTGAGGTTGTAACTCAGTCACGGCAGACAGCCTCATCCTCCTCACGAGGAGGGAGGGGCTGGTGCTTTGCAACTGCCCACCTCACAGAGAGCAGCCCCTCTTGTCACCCACGATGCCATCAGGGCTCCCCAAGAAACCTCAACCAGCTCAGACTGACAGCAACCCTGCAGGACAAGGGACGACTGGCCCCCAGGGAGCTTCCGAGAATGTCACTCTCAACTTATGGGAGTCAAAGGCCCCGTCTTTCCCCCATGGGGCACCTGGTGGTTTAGAACCACCAACCGTGCAGTTAGTCCAACACGCCACCAGGATCCCGAGATGCTGAAGATGTTGGTAGACAATGGACTCATATGTCCGTGAGTCCTCAAAGGGTTAAAGCCCGTGGGGTGATGGTTTGTTGGCTCAGTGCTGGCTGGCTGGCTGGCAATGAGGGGTGAGTGAGTGAGTATGAGTGAGTATGAGTGAATAGTGGGCAGGCCTCCCACTGAGGGGACATGACAAAGCCAGAAGGAGGACCCCGTGGCCCCAGGGTTTCTCACAGCCTGTTCTCAGAGGACCCGAGAGCCCTCTCATCCTGATGAATGAACTGTGTGCCAGTGAGGCACACATATGGCTTAGCAGGGCCATCAGAAGGCCCAGTACATCGGTCCTTCCCCCAACCATACCACCTCTAAGGAAGGCCCGGGATTCTGGACAAGACCATGTAATTGGAGATCCCTGCCTGTGACCCCCAAGGCCCCCGACTCTCTGAGCCACCTACCTTACCCCTGTGACAGCTCGTGCCTCTCCATTTATTTATTTCTCACTTCTTGGGAAAACACTATCCACGTTCCGTCAGGCCCTGAAGAAAGGGGTCAAAAGGCAAGTGATTTAAAACTACCCAAATGAAACCTTCCCTGCTTACTTGCCCCCACCCCCTGCCGCTGTTACGGACAAACGGACAAACGGTTGTTCTCAAGACTGCGAGAAATGAATCCGGGGGTGGGGGTGGGGGTGGGATGGTGGGGAGCTGGGTGGTGGCAATGCCTGTTTGAAACTCTACCCCGAGGAAGGGGTTCCGCCTCGTGCCTCACCTTTGGAAAGCAAGGCTTTTCTGAACTCGGGGGAGTTCTGTCTCTTTGCTGATGTGGTTCCTTTGCAGGAGGAAGAACGGTGCAGCCGTGGGAATGATTCTGGGGAAGCTTTTATATTCCTTCTGCCCTGAGTATCCTGAAACAGAAGGTCAAGGTTAAGACAACCCAGAGGGACAGTTTAGAAGATTGAAAGCGAAACGGCGGGATTTAACATAAGCCTTTCAGAGGCTGTTGATCCTGTCAGGGGAACGCTCCCAGTCTTGAAAGGAAGTTCTGTGTGAAGGAAAAAGATGTTTCCCTTGTTGTCCTCCCCCTCCCCACTGCCCTTCCCCCTCCCCCCTCCCCCAATCGAACTAAAACTCAAGCTGCCTTGACAAACCCCTCTGGGAGCGCCCATCGCCGTACATTTTCCCACACGAAGGGCCTTCTCTGAAGGCCGTGTGGGTGTCCCTGACAGCCCCGGAGCCATCTGTCTGGTGATACCACTATCTGCTGCTCGGGCTGCCTGGTGGTTTCAGACTGGGGATTAGGCGCACATTCTTCCCACCTCTCCAAGCTGATGAGCGCCTGCTGGGAGCTGGAGCCTTATCCCAGGTGCAGCCTGTGCCCTCTCATCCCTTCTGGGCAATCCTTGTAGTTCTTGCTTCCATGTGTGATGCCGCATCCCCTGTCATGAAAGTGTGTTGTACCCATTTTATAGATGAGGAAGATGAGGCAGGGAAGGCCAACCAGAGGTCTAAGGCCACCTGACTAGCAAGCGGTAGTGGAGGCTGGGATCACGCAGGTGAGAAAACACATGCTAGCCATTACCTGTCTGGTAACTCTCTATCTTGACCTAAGAAGATTTTCCACATCCTGTCACTGGATAGGCCATGGTTCTCTCGCGAGCCTGAGGGTCTTTTGTCCCCATTATTGTACCTCAGTTTGCCCTCCCCCTGCCCCCATCCAGGCCCTGGACCTCCTGGGGGCCTGGCTGATTAGTCTGGGCAGCCTGTGTTGCCCAAAGGAGGCCTGGGACGTCTTTAGAGACAGGAATGGGATCCGAAGTTCATTGCTCAAATGGGCTTGCAGTCATTTCTGGGTCTTCCCCATGCACTGATGAAGAGGGCTGACAGCCGGATGAAATGTGACATGCCCGGGGCCACTATGTCAGACAGAACCAGAAAGAGTCAAGAGGAGACCTGGTGAACCCATGGAGGTGTGCAGAGCCAGGAACGCAGCCAAAGACGGGCATCTGCCCAAGGAGGGCAGGCGGTGACTAGCTAAAGACCAACCCGCCTGCCCAAAGTCAATGTGGCCCCCCAGGGACCCGAGAGGACAGTCAGGCTGTCCCTGGGGGTTCCCAGGCTGGGGTTCATTTCTTTGTTAGAAGATGAGTTTTGGGAGCATATTTTATTGATTTTAGGTGAAAATTTACGTAGCGAATTAGATTTCCATTCTACGATGATGACGCAAATTGTTCTGGGACAGTTGTTGCAATTTCTGCCATGTGTCAGCTCTTATCATTTCTGTCCTACCTGCCATTTCCATCCATCCAATTTCTTTTCTTTTTAAATGTTTTAAAATTTTCTAGCCATTTTTGTCTTTTTCTCATGCTGGGCACAGACAGCCTCATCTCTGGTCCCTCAGGGGGGCTGGTGGGTTCTGACTGCTGACTTCATGGCGGACAGCTCAATGCCTAACCCCCTGTGCCACCAGGTTTCTGAATGGACAAAGAAAAACCAGTCCATGGCCACACAGGATCTGACTAGACCCAAGGGCCCAGGGTGAGAATTTAAAATCAAGGAACCTTACAAATCTTGGAAGGCTGCATTGATGCCACGCATGAAAGCCTTTTCTCAAATGATAGTGGAGGAGAGGAGGGAAAGAGCCACTGGGTGCTTCGGGATCTGCTTCCTGAAGGGTGGTCATCGGCTTAGACACCTCTCCAGACCCTCAGAGCCCAGGAAAGGGAGAGGAAAGACATAAAAGCTCTGTTTGAAGCTCCCCCCCAGACGCAGCTGGAGTGGAAGGCTGGTGGAAGCAGGGCTTGATGGCCTGGAATCAGGGGATATGGAGTTGGTTGGAGGTGGACTTCTTCAGGGCAGTCACTGCCACCCTGGGAGGTCTGTCAAAGGTGGCGAGGAGACCTCGGCCCGGTATGATGCCAGAAGCAGTGGAGAGAAGACTTCTCAAAGACTCTGCTGGGAAGACAGCTCCTGGCAGGCAACACAACTTCCTGGGGAGGCAGCCGCCTGGCGGTTAAGGATCAAAGTAAAGCAAATATGTTCAGAACATGGGAGCGGGACAGCGTCTTCCTCCCTGTGAGCCGCTGATCGCTGAGAACAGCATGAAGACCGCTTAGCCCTTCTCCTCCCCTGTGACGGGTTCGGGAACGTGCGCCTTGGGAATCGGTTTGAGGGTGCAGGACTCTCTCGGCCTGGCTGTACATTCCCCACCGAGGCAGGCATACAGCCCAGTTCTCTAACACCTCATATAATTCTATCATGAGAGTCAGCTGCTTGGTTGTCTTGTTTTGCTTTGAAGGCCGGGGAGGCTTCCATCTGTCCAGGGTATGTTCTCAAGACCAGACAGAGGGACATGATGGCGACACTGGGACATTGGCCGCTCCCAAAGGCCCACAGGCGTGTTTGGGCACAGAATCACTTCTGGCAACAGTAGCTTCCCCTCATTCATCTTCCTCCAGTGCCCAAAAGTCTTCCTGGAATACGCTTCCAGGGAGAACAATGTGATGGATCCATTCAAACACAGTGCAAACTGGTGGGTTGGATGGGTCGAGGGACAGCTCCTGTGATGGGAAGGGAGGCAAGGGGTGTCTTGGCATTCCTAAAACTCTCTCCTGTGTCCCATTGTAGGATTCGATGGCCCCAGGCCTACATGGCAGAGCTGATACCCGCTCCACGCAGTCCAGACTTGCATAGTTGTGTCATGAACCCCACAGTGATGAGGATAGAGGGTGCACATGAACTGTGGTCCGGCATTAGCTTCCTTGGTTCTTCACCTCACTGACCTCACAGCACAGCTCACCCTGAACTCCCAGTAGATCTTGAAAGGGGCAGAATGCCTTGGGAAGGAACAGAAGGAGCCATTTAGAGGAACGGGAGTCACCCAGACCTAGAAGAGCACAGATTTCAGAGTCACGCGATGGTGTCCCGCTGGGGTTTGTCTCTTAGCATTGATTTTGTTGATAGCCACCATCCAGTCTGTCTGCAACTCAGGGGAGAGACCATGCACACATGCTGTCTGGTCTTGCCCCATCCCCATGACCAGTTGTAGATCAGACCACTGGGTCCCAGAGGGTTTACATTGGTCGGTGTTTGCACGTAGATCACCAGGCTATTCCTGCTAGCCCATCTTGTCTGGAAACTCAGCTGTTCAGCATGATAGTGACACTCAAACATCCACAGACCAGGTGGCAGCTGCTCGGGAGATACACCTGTTAGCTGGGAATTTGCTTAGGGCTCCTACATGGATGGAAAACAATCATTTTACCACTGAACCGTGTCTACACCCCTTTTGCTTCTCACTAGCTCATCTTTGAAATGGAAATACTAATTCCCAGTACAAAGACTACTGTGATTTTACGTCCTATATGGAGAAATTCCACAGGAGATAACACTAGGCCTACATGTACAATGTGTGGTTAACAAACGTGTTGGAGATAGGCTTTTTTTGACTGCAGCTCTCATACGGAAGCGTCTAATGTTATCCAGTGCTTTGAGATCACAAGACAATGACTTAATGATCTTTCTGTCTCAGATTCCCCTCCTATAAAATGAAGAGCCTACCTCAAGACAGGGCAAAGAACCAAATGACAGGTAGATGGTGCTTTCAATTCTACTGAAAGGCGTATTATTAGTACATTAAGTCACGTGTTATCATTAATCAGTCCTAACTAAAGGAAAGGAGTCCTGGGAGCATAGTGGGTTGCACATTAGCAATCCGAATCCACCGGTCACTCTGAGGGAGAAAGACAAGGCTATCTACTCCAGTAAAGAATCACATTCTTGGAAACCCACAGGAGTGGTTCTCCTCTGCTTTAGATGACCAATATGAATCAGAATCGACTTGAAGGCAAAGAAAACTACAGAAAAATATCTTATAAGAACTCAGCCTTTATACCTCTCTTTATTGAACACAATCTAGGAATATTTTATGAACCCACCTGTGATTTTATTCTACATACTACAAACTCTCCATACCACCAAGGATCTTCTATAGGATTAGCTGACTGTACAAAAGCATTCAAAAGTCAGCTCTGGACATGCCTTTCTATAATTATTTTATAGAGCGATAGTCACTTAATTAAGGCATTTTCAGGTGTCTGCATATGCTGTCTGAAAGATGTTTATGGCCAAAAGTTTCTTATCGAGAACGAAGAGAGGGGAACCCTCAATTGGTGATAAAGAAGCCAGCAATTACAGAGTCCTTGGTGGTCTAGACTTACGATGTCACTGGGTGCAGGCCGCACGACGCTGCAGCAGACAGGTCTCATCATGCCTTGTTTGGGGAAAAATCTTGGGCCTATTTGCAGCAGAGATGGACCCAACTAGCCAAATGGCGGATCACACGAGGAGCTATTAAGTAAGCGTGCTATTTCAAATGACATCTCTGTTCCACGCCGACCTATTACACTGGGCCAGAAGCCTCAGGCTAAAATTCAAAGAATGCTGTTCCAGGAAACAGTATTGGCCCCCGAGGTTCCAGTCCTAATGGTGGGACATTTTACAGAGTGATGCCATGGTCTCAGAATGCAACTTGATACTCTTGAAGTTTGGGATTTAAACAGAAGATATGTGAGCAAGTGACCAAGGGAACTTTCCATGAACCTACTAATGAATGCCACCCCACGATGTTTTGTTGTCATTAAAGGCCTTCCCTAGGTTGCTAGATGTGACCCATCCCTAAGTGCATCTCTAAGAATTTGTAGGTGAGGTAGACCGGGTCTATCTGGTTCTCATTTCGCCTTACTTCGTGCAAGAAAAGAAGCCTTGGTGGCAGTGTGGAATGGTGCATCCAGCTGCCAACAGCAACGTCAGTGGTTTGAAACCACCAGCTGCTCTTTGCATGAAAGACGAGGTTTTCTAGTCCCACAAAGTGTGATTGTCTCAGAAGCCACAGGGGCTGTTCTACTCTGTACTGTGGGGGGACACAGAGTACTGAACTACATGATGGCAGTGAGTTTGTTTGGGCTTTTAGTCTAGAAAGATGGGAGGTTGTCAATGTTTGAAAAGCTGCACATGCGGTGAAGAATTTGTTGCAAACAGAGATCGGTTCAGTTGTGCCACAGCAGGAGCGAGTTCACATAACATTAGAGGACAAGTAGGCATTGTCTGAAAATCAGACATTCATAGTCCAGAGACTGTTTCCAGCTACCTGGTAAGAGTAGATGCCTGTCTGCTTGCTCAACATCCACCATACATCCTGCAACATGATTTGGATGTTGTGCAAACAGCACACTGTATATAACAAATATGCTCGTGTCTTTCCATACACATGACTTCCAAATAACCCCCGGTACACTCACTCTGCTGCGGCATCTGGAACCTCAGAATTTGAAAGCTGTTGGCTGTCTCCGGGCTCAAGGTCCTCTCTGAGCAACCCTTAGGGAGCCAGGTGTAATCCAGAAGCTCCAAAGGATGGAGCGGAGGCTAGCAGGGCACATTCTGGTTACCTTCAAGATCCGTGCCCTGCCCTGGCTCAGGGACTGAAACTCTCATTGTGGCAGGGAGCTGAGGCCCAGCGACAGCGACCACAGACCCAAACCCCAGCCGCCATGGTGCCACAAGCTCTAAGGGTACAAGCTCTAAACCGGCCCCTCTTCCTGGCGCCCCTTTCCAAGTAAGTCACTGCTTCAGGTTCACAAACATCTATATTGGGTAAATTACCAGAAGAGAAACCTTTTGGTGGGTCCCTGTACTCATAAGAGATGTTTCATCACATTTATATGGGAGTAGAGAGCTGTGGTATTTATATAATTTCATGCCTACTTGATAATAAAAAAAAAGGTGGAGGGGTTGATTCTAGCCTGTCAGTCATGTCACAGCCTGATGATCCCTTCTTGTGGGTGTAGCCCTCTCATGAGGATTCTGGGAACTTCCTCTCTCTGTCTCACATTCCCATTGACAAGCCACATGGAGCCACGCTGATGGCAGCCAGAGCCCGGGAAATGCAGCCACTGGCACCGGATCCACAGGACTTTCTACTCACCAGACTGTGACCTTCCTGCATTCGGCATCACTGCATGTGCTGCCTGAGTCTGAAGAGGAAATCACGGACTAATATCGCACTTATGGACTTGATCTGGACTGGACTGGGATGTTTTATTCATGCACAATTACTTCTTGATATGAAGTTCTCTCTTACGCATACACGAGTGTCTCTGGATTTGCTTCTCTGGTCAACCTTGCCCAACACAAGAGGCCATCTTTCTCTCACGGAGTAGCTGGTGGGTTCCAACTGCTGACCTTCTGGTTAGCAGTCCAACACGTCACCAACCCACTCCTCCATAGCGCTCCTCGCTGCACTTAGCTCGCTCTTGTCTCCAACGGGGGCCATGGTGGGCTCTAACCAGGACTTCACATACTTTTCTTGCAGTTCAACCCCCTAATGACGATTTTCATTTCCACACGAATTACACTGTATCAGAATCCACATTTCTAATACAATCCCCAGGTGTTTCTTATGTATATATTAGAACATATACATAAAATGTTATTAAACTATTGACTTTTATTCAATGCATCTTACAAGGAAATGCAAAGAACCTAGTCCTCAACTTTTCTTTAACTTTTCTTTAAAATGAATCATTTTGTCAGGGGCTCTTATAATAATCCATACATTAATTGTATCAAGCACATTTTTACATATGTTGCCATCATCCTTTCAAAACATATTTTCTTTCTACATGACCCCTTGATATAAGCACCTCTTTGTTCCTCCCTCCCTCACCATCCCAACCTCATGATCCCTTGATAAATTGTTATTTGCATATCTTACATCATCCACTGTCTCCCTTCACCACATTTCTGTTGTTTGTCCCCCTCAGGGGGTGGGTGTGGGTTAGGGTTACACATTGATCATTATGATAGGTTCCCCCTTTCGTCTCCTTTTTGCCCCCACCTTTCCCCTACCCACATGGTATCATTACTCCCATTATGTGTCCTTGATTCTGTGTATCTAGGCTCTTATCTGTACCAGTGTTCCTGCTCTGGTCTAGCCAGATTTGTAAGGCAAAACTAAGGTTATGATAGTGGGGAAAGGGGAGAAACATTAAAGAACTAGAGGAATTTTGTGTTTTTGATTGGTTCATTCCTTGCCACCCTTTTGTGAGGGGATGTCCAATTGTCTACAGATGAGTTCTGGGTTTCAACTCCAACCTCCTCATTCCCATCAATATGGTTTTTTGTTTGGGGTCTTCTCATGCCTGATACCTGAGCCCTTCAACACTGCATGTTCACACAGGCTGGTGTGCTTCTTTCATGTGGCATTTTTTGCTTCCCTGCTAGATGGATGCTTGTTTAAGCTTTTTAAGATCCCAGCCACTATATTTTCTGATATACTATTAACTTTTGTTTAGCAGCTAAGCCTTTAATCATTGTACTACCAAGATAGTCAGGTTGTTAAACACTCAGAATTTAATCCTTAAAGAGTTGTAGCAGTATCTCAGCAGTGAATCGCCAGAAATTTAAGCCAGAATCAGAAGAGGGCAAGGAATGAGGAACATTATTGCTGATGTCAGATGGATTTTAGCTAAAAAACAGAGAATTCCAGAACAATGCTTACATGAATTTAATTGATTAGGCAAGATTTCTCTAATGTGGATCATAACAGACCATGGATAAGAGATCAAGAATGGGAATTCTAGAATACTTCATTGTGCTTATGTAGAACCTGTATGTGGACCAAGAAGGCAGAACTAGGGGATGTTCAGTAATTAAAACTCGGGGAAGTGTGTATCTAGATTGCATTGGTTGACCTTGCTTATTCAAACTACAAACTGTAATCTGAGAAAAAGTAATCTGTAAAACTGGACTCTGAAAAAGAAAGAGTCACAGTAGACTCATTAGCAACCTGTGATATGCAGATGACACAATCTTGTTTTCTGATAGTGAAGCGGTGGGTCTTGAAGCACTCACTAATAAAGACGAACATGAACCAAACAAAAATACTCACAACTGGGCCATGGCATAATACCGGTAAATGGAGAAGAGATGGAAGCTGCTCTCAAGAAATCAAACAACAGATTGCTTTGGGTGCATCAGCTGCAAAAGAATGATTTTAAGTCTTCCAAAACAGAGCTGTCACTTTGAAGACTGAGTTGTGTCTGACCCAAGTCAGGGAATTTTCCATCGCATCATGTGTGAATGCTGGATAATGCATAAGGACCCCTGAAGAAGAACTGATATCGTTGAAATGATGGGATTGATAAAGAATATTAAATATACATTGGACTGCCAGGAAAACAAGTCTGTCTTGGGGAAAATGCATCCAGAATGTTCCTCTAAAGCAAGGATGACCAGACTTCCTCTTACATACGTTGGACATAATATCAGGAGTGCCTGAGCTCTGGAAAAGGGCATCATGCTTGGTAAAGCCGAGGGTCAGGAAAGGAGAGGGAGTCCTTCAATGATAGGAACTCATAAGGAGTGCAACATCGCACAGCCCCTGGGGCGAGTGCAGGGCTACTGCACATCAGGAGACTCTGAGTGGTGGAGATGAGCACCTGGCCACACCAGTCTACCTGGTGGTGATGTGTAGAGTCACAACAACAATATCAAATTTCCAAAGAAGATCCCTGAAAGTGTTACCAAGAAAGCACGTTGCAATATTCATTACAAAGGAGCTTAGGGGGCAGGGCCAGCATTTTATACCCACCAGCTCCACAGGTGAAAGATGAGGCTTTCTGATCCCTTAACAAGGCACCGCCTCAGAAGCCACAGTTCTGAACCCACAGAACCCTCAGGACCCACAGTTCTTAGCCCTCCAGGCTCACTGTGAGTTGGAATCGGCTTGATGGCGGTGACGTTTTATTCACTACGAGATAATTAATCGATAGGTGTCCATTTTTAAGTCATTGTGACTTTTGATGGCACTAGCGAATTCAGATTCCTATCCTGGTTTTATGAGCTAGCAAAAAAATTGAGCGGTTTGGCATTTATGCTAGTAAAATTGCAAAAACAAAACAAAAACCCAGAATTGTATCAACATCTGGGACACACTCTCATTGTGCTTTAATTTTTTCCAAGATGTGCTTATATTCTCTTTGGCCCATTTAAAAGTTGTTCGGGTTGGGGAAAAAAGAGAATGGGAAATGCATGTGGTTGAAGCCTCTGGGGAATCCCCTGTGACCATAGACCTGAGATGAGAAAGACCTCGCTCTCACGGAGAGCACACGGGGGAAAGAATTCTTGCAGATGCAGTTAGGTGAAAATTTAACACCGTTTTGTTTGATCGCCTTTTGACCCATTTACAATTTTTTTCTAGTTCTTACTATTTTTTGCTTTGATTGAGGTTTTTCTGTGTTACTTTGTTATTGCTTTTAGGTTTTTGTCTTCAATTGAAAGTGCTTTTCCATATATGAAATCCTGGAGGGTCCAGTTACTGGATCAATGGTTCCTTAGAGGAATGACAAGAGACTCCCAAGCCACTGAGTCAAGGCTGCCTCATGGTGCCCCCCTGTGGGCTTAGACCAAGGGTTCTCAACCTGTGGGTCACGACCTCTTAGGGACCAAACCCTTTCACGGAGCTTGCCCGATTCATAACAAAATTAGGTTATGAAGTAGCAACAAAATAATTTTGTGGTTGGGGGTCACAGCACGAGGAAATGTATGAAAGGGTCGCAATGTTGGGAAGGTTGAGAACCACTGGTTAGAGACTACAGCTGTTTTGGGGAGTAGAGAGTCCAGTCTGCCTTGGGAGGAGCTGCTGCTGGCTTCAAACCGTTGACCAAGTGGATCGCAGTCCAACAAGCAAGCGCCACAAGGGAGAGGTGGGTGGATTGGGAGACATTCTAACATTTATTGTGGTGATGAGTATACAACTCTTCTTAATATGATTAAACTATTATATATTTTGTGAATTATATGCCAATAAAACTGTTCACTTTTAAAAATTATGTTGTGCTTATAAACAGTGTGTAGAGCATTATTATAAGAATATTAACAAATAAAGATAAAAACAGCTTGGGTCATTGGATAAAGTTTTCTATAATGAATTATTTTACTACTGTTAACATTTTGCTTGTAGAACAATTTTAATGATATGGAAAGGGTTTCGATATATTTTGGTGAGTCAAATCAGGATGAAAACCAGATAGTTTGATTTTAATTAAGTAAAACAAAATCTATGTGTAGAAAAAAAACCCAGAAATTTTGAAGGATTTTTATCATGTTCAAATTCTTACTCTAAGTAAAAATTATTTTCCAGTCAAACAACTGCCCTGCCTTCCAAAAGACAAAGTGCACCTAAACATTAATAGTCATTACACAGCCCAACAAATTTTTTTTCTTGATGTCTTCGTTTTCAGGCTTGTAACTGTGATTGTTGGGGTGCTGATTCAGAAAACTGAATTAGACCAGCAACATCAGCTCTAGTTTCTTAGCTGTGATGTTTTACTGTATTTTCAACTATTAAGCTATACTAATTTATTAAGTTATCACCCTAGTTTTAAATATGAGAAGAATGCAGACCCACAAAGTACAACATAAGACACAAAAGGTCAGAAATATTTTAAAAAGGATTCGGTATTAAGAGACTTCCCAGGAAAACTATATGTGGACCCATCGTGGCTAGTTGTTCTGACTGTCTGAAGCCTTTAAAACCTTTAAAGGTCTGGAACCCTAAAGAGAAGATTGTGCTGTCCTGTAGAGTCACTGTGAGTTAGAATTGATTAGATAGCAGTGGGTTTTTTCATTTTGGTATGGGAGCCTATTTAATTTATACAGAGCCTTAAAATTGGGTACCGTAAAATCAGAACACCAGTTTCCATAGAGTGGAAAAGACAATAAACAAGAAAATTAAAAAGGCACATAGCTAGAAGGTGTGAGGGTTATGTAGAATGCCGAAGATATAAGACCTCATAGCAATTTTCTTAAATATTTACGAGACCTAAATTTTTCTTCTTCAAATTATGCAGTAGACATTTCAGAATGCATTTTAATATACCAGGAAATACCCCCCAACCATATCTGTTTCAAAGCAATGTATTTAATTTTTTTTTAACAAAACAACCTTATCGCCTTCAAAGTACTCCCCAGTACACTTAATACGCGTGTTGAATCTGTGATTCCATTCTTGGAAACATTTTTCAAACTCACCTGTTTGTATGGCTGACAGCACCTCCCTCGTTTTTTCGTTCACCTCTTCTATATCATCAATTACTGTCCTTCCATGTTCCTCTGTGTTGCATTCACAGAAAAAAAAAGAAATCGCAGTGGAGTGAGGTCAGGTGAGTAAAGTGCATGAGGCAGCTGGTTTTTGCCAAAAAATAGCATACAGAGATGGCTTTGCGAACAGATAATTGTTGTAGTGGCAAAACTGTCCCCCGTCTGCCACAAATTAGGCCTTTTTCTGTGGCACACTGATATGCAACCTTTTCAGAACCTTTAAATAGAAAGCTTGAAGAACAGTCCGACCTGGTACAACAAACTCCAAATGCACTATCCCCCTCACATCCAAAAAAAAAAAAAAAAGCATTGTCTTGCTTGATCTTTGATTTCACCTGAGGATCCTTTTTCGGTCGAGGTGATAATGGCTTGGTTACTGTTTCCTTCCGTGCTCAGAAGAACAGCATCGTGTGTGGTCACAGTAATGACCTTGGGGGAAAAGTCTGAGTGGATTCAGAGCTGCTCTGTAGAAGTACAGCACGTGTCCACTTGACTCTCTTCTTGCAAGTTAGTCAGAATCCGAGGCACAAATTTCACAGGGACCTTTTTTCATTCCCAAATTTCCTGTTAAAATTTGCTGAGCCCCAGCTCTAAGGCTTAGACTGCCTTGTTGCTTCAACAGTTTGTTATCAGTCTTTGAGCACAAGTGCCATATGCTGTCCACATTTTCCTCTGTTTGGGAAAATGTAAAATGTAAATGTAAAAGTGTAAAGCTACTTTTATACTTGAGTGTTTCTCATAGTGCTGTCCTCGCAAGACGTGTTCAACACCACAACAGTTTCTATGGCATTTTTCCCAAGCAGGAAACAAAGTTTCATAGTCGCATGGTGGAGAAGCTGTGCCATCATCTAACAAGATGGGGACATTTCAATTTGAATACAGGAGTTTGATCTTTGAAAGACTTCTTTTGGGTTTCAGAACACTGGGGTCTGTGTTGATTGTGCCATCCTCCGTACTAGTCAGGCAATGGCATCTCTTAGCAAGCCTCTAGGACAGAAGGGAACTTTTCCTGTGGGTTGCTGAGGCTCTCGATCTGTATGAGGGCAAACACGCTGACGGCTCTCTTGCAGAGGGGCTCAAGCAGCTGACTTTGTGTTTGGCAGTCACACACATAACCCACTGCACCTCCCAGACCCCTTATTTACTGTACAGTAACTCTTCTTTCTGACCTCTTTTTAAGACGACAAATCGGAACTACTTGCTACTTAGCGCCTAAATGCGGTCAAGTGGTCATCGTGGAAAACTCCAAGTTCATGAACTATGTGCACTGTTCAAATGCTTCCCTGGATCAGAGGACACGATGTGAATATTTAGTGCAATGCTAACTACAAGTGGTCCAGTTAGAGGTCATAAGTGATTCGGCTGAAGAAGACTAATTGATTTGCCATTGGAAACGCCACAGATGGAAGGACATTATCCCCCAAATGGTGGGTCCCTTAAAGATTGAGTAGTGGAGGGCTGTGCATACATTAATGTCACTTTGCCACTAAGCAACATAAAAGAGAAACACAAACAGCTGCAAGGGTCTGCCTTCTATACCCCTAGCAAACCAGCCAGGTGTGTTGATGTGGAAATAGGTAAGCCAGTAAAGAATTTCCAAAATAGTCAAGGGAACATCATGGGAGAAATCTATTTCTCCTTAGAGACTTTCTGGTGCTCACATATGCTGGTGCTTTTTGACAGGGGAAAGGGAAAAATCAAAACATTTGTCTGCAAGCTGGTTCAGATTCCTGGAGTCCTCCCGTGTTGCCACGTGGAACTGCTTTCCAGGAGTTGAAGGCAGTGACCTGCCTGAGTCAGATCGCCATTGCTTTCTTCTAAGGCTCTGTGGGGTGGGTTCAAAGCACCTGTCTTGTGACCAGCAGTGAAGTCCTTCCCTGTTTGTGCCACCTGTGGGACTGAGAGAAAGAGAAACTTCCCTTGTGGTCATGCACCATCTGGGATCAAAGCTGTTTTGAGGGCCATCTTTAAGACACAGTACTTTTGAGAAAAGAGAAGGCAAAAAGTCCTTGGATCCTCTTAGGAAAAAGTCTAGGTTTATAGCCCTGCTATGTTTACACCCCACCCTGAAGGCCACGGACTCTTACCACCCACCTAGGTCTGTCCTTGCTGCCAAATGCCCCCTCCCCACCAACTCATTTCTTCATGCTCATCTGGTCAAGAGATGTGTGAGTTTTCACTTGGGCTACATGGCGCTAGGTTTGTTTGCTTTCGTTTGAGGAGGTTGTCATGGAATTGCAATTCCCAGTTTACTCGTTCTTTAACGTATCTTCCAAATCTACCACAAGGGAATTGAAATTTGTATCCAATTTGTGTTTGGAATGATTGAAAAAGTCGTTGCAATACAAGTGGGCTGATACCCGGGAAATGACCTCGGGGAGGCACCCTTCCTAGGCTTCTTCTACCAGACTACATGCCTGTCTCTCTGGAGCATACCAGAAATATTTCATTTAGTGTAAGTGAATGGAAAGATCCAGCGCTTGGAAAGAATGGTAACTGGCCCTGTTGGTTCCAATAAACAAAGAAACTTCTTGTTGCTCAAGACAAATCCAAACTGACAGTTTGTGAAAACCAGAAAGCATGAGAGCGTTGGGCTGTGCTTAAGGGTTGGTGGAGATTTCCAAATCTGTTGATCCTGAGGGAGAAGCCTATTTAGATTTCCACAAAGTCAAGTGAAAACCTGCTTGCAATTGGCCATCCCCTCCACCACCCCCCAATTCTGATTTGTATCTACTGAAAGATCTCAGGCCCATGGAACAGCATTAGCTATGAAGTAAGCTTACATCATCATAAGATCAAACACTCCTTCTAAATAATGCTCATTGTGATGGGATCAGATAAAAATAGCAAGAATTTGAAATTTCATCATGGTTTCCACTCTCTTCACACGGGGCCTGGGGTATGCTGTGAAGACTCACTCGATTTAAACAGACTTTACTTATGTCTGCCAAGGCCAGAAAGAGAAAAAGGACTGAGCTGAGCAATTTTCTAAAGAATACAAGAGAACTTAGTTTTGGAAGAGAAGGAGGAGTTTCTCTGAATGGTGCTAGACTGGGCACATTGGAAGGCCTATGGAGAAGAGCAAGGGATTATGGTAGAATTCCACAATTCTCCCTCTACAGAATTTCTACCCTTACCCCAGGACTATGAATTTCTACCCTTACCCTGAGACTCTGAATGCGAGAAAGTAACCTTGCTTGTGATGATGTTACCTTAGGAGGCAAATGGAATTTTGCAGATGCAATTAAGGTGACTCACTGGAGACCCTGAGTCAATCAGGAGAGAGATGTGGATCAGCCCAATCAAACCCCACAGCCCTTTAGAAGCAGGTAAGAGAGGGGAAGTCAGAGGGTGGAAGGAGCCTCTGACCGGAACATGGAGAAAGCCATGGGCAAGAAAAAGGGAGGCAGCCATCAGTCTAGGAAACATCTGGGTGTTTAGAGCAAGATTCTCACCGTGTTTTCATACCAACTCCTCTTCTAGGCAGAAACACACACAAACAGGAACGCCCTTTCCTGACTTCTCCAGAAGTTCAGAGGGACACTGAACCTTGGGGTGCCACCGACCAGCAGGGTGTGGTTGAACCAGCAGGGTCTGTATCAGCACATCAGGCAGTGCTCAGGTCAAGTGTGGGTCTTGGGGAGCACCTATCGGGGGCAGCTCATTCGGGGCTTACCTCGGAGTCACCTTCCCCAGAAACACTGAGATCCCCTCGCGTGCTGTGTCCTAGGGCCTGAGGGCAACGCACTGACCATCTCATGTCCAACCAAGGACATTGCTCCTCCTTCCTTCTTCTCACACCCCTTTCCCTTTGTTCCTGCCATATCTCACCGACACCGCGGTTGTGCCCTGTCCTCAATATTTCAAGAAAAATCTTTGATTTACTGAGACAACCCCATGTTATCATTGACTCCACTAAACCCGACATTGTGGAAAGACGACATTGAGCGTCCTTGAAGTGTGATTATGACAATGACACACACCCTCTTTTGGGTGTTAGCAAGGGGTCGGGGGTCAGAATGCAAATGTGGGGGTTCTATTCCACATGCTACAGGAAATGACTGTCAACGCCCAAGTGCTCTTGGAAGCAAATTCTTCCTCAAACCTGCTGGGGCAAAGCCCGAGCTGGTCCATGCCTTACTTTTGACCTTGTTGCCCCTAAGCAGAAAAGCCAGTTGGGGCCGCTCAGATGTCTGATCTACAACACTATGAGGTCATAAATGGGTGTTGTTATTTTTAGTTCATTCCTTTATTAAAATTTGTTACACAAGACAGAAAATTAGTTCAGGGGTCTTGGCTACCCTTGAGTGCAGGCCCTCACTTAGAAAAGAGGTCTTTCTTATGTGAAAAGATAGAAGAAAAATCCAAATCACCCACGATAATCTAGTACTTATTTTTGTGCTTGGGGGAGAGAGAGACTATTTGAATGCAAATACAAACTGAGTATCTGAAATCGCTGCATCAGCATCACCTAAGGAGCGTACAAAAGGTGCCTATTTCTGCCTCACTCCAGACCTATAGTATCAAATCCCAAGGGGTGCAAGGTCCAGGAATTCTGCATCATTAAAAAAAAATCCCCCCAGATTCTTAAACCCTATTATTTGTTAATGGCCATAGACACATCACTGTCCAGCACCCCTGCCTTTGCCCAAAGCTGTCTCTTGTTCCTCCATAGCAGCATGGATAAGTAACCACATGCTTAAGAGAAACTCTAGCCTCTCCCTTTGGTTCCTCCACACCCCCCTGTGACAGTTACATCATCCCCTGTCCACTTGAGGGAAGGGGTGGAGTCTAGTCTGTCAATCAGGTCATAGCCAATGACACTGTGAGAGCACAGCCTTCCCCTGAGGATTCTGGGGACTTCTGTCTTCCTCTCTGGAGGATGGACACATACTCTCTCCATTCCACATTTCTGTTGGCAAGTCACATGGAGTTATGTTGGTCGCAGCCAGAGCCCTGGAGCTGAAGCAATCACAAGGACACCCATATCAGCACTGAAATGCTTCCACCCGCACTGCATCCACAAGACTCTCTATCCACTAGTCGGTGATCTTCCTCCATGTGGCACTATTGCCTGTACTGTGTGAGTCTGCAGAGGAATTTATAGACTGCTATCATGCAAATGGGCTAATATCGGACTTGATCTAGCCTGGGCTGTGATGTTGTCTTAATTTACAATGACTCTCTGATATAAAACGCTCTCTTACACACACATGAGACCCTCTGAATTTGTTCCTGTAGACAACCCAGACCAACGTGCCTTCCATAGAGGGAAAACAGCAGGCGACAGTGGGTAGAACTCCAACCCAAGATGGGGCCCAGAAAAGCAGGGTGTTGGGGGTAGACTCTGAAAATACCTGATATTGAAAATAAGTTCTGCAGCTAAACTACTTGTGTGATCCTTGGCAAGTCACTTTAACTTTTCCATCTGTAAAATGGGGAGGATAAAATGACCAATCTCACCGAGTTAATGCATGCCTAGGTTGGCATTAAATCCCAAATTCCCAGTTAATTAATCATATTGCAATAAATGAACTTGCTGAATTAAATATCAAATTGATTTTTTTCTCTTTCTTTTTTGACTTTGGCAACCAACTGCAATTGTATGGGTCCTCGTGTATTCATAAAGAAATACTGCTCTGGAAGTTGTGCCATGTCTCTCTCCTTTGTCTGTCTGGACAAATGAGCTAGGGCTTTACATAATGGGGAGAGCTGGTTGATTGTTTTTCTATAGAGAAACCTGAACACTTATTTGAGCTTTTGCAAATAAATAATGGACTTAGTCTAACATGATAATGTTACCATACCTAATTCCTCTGAGTAAGCTTCTTTTTCATTGTAATGCCCTTAGTGAGTAATCAGGTTCTTCATGTTTTCTTGCTCTGCCTTTCCCATGACGCAAGGAGGGCACAGTTACAGAGAAGAAATCCTACCTAATGAAATGTGGCAATTGCCTTAAAGAGACTCGGTGCTCTGACGGATGACATGGCTACGGGTGTGCTTGCTTGGGTTTTCTTTGCTGTTTCATGTCCTCGGTTCATTTGCTTCTTCAAGGAGATGTGTTTCTAGTTTCTGAAGTACCAAGTGTCAGGTAACACTGGAAGACAAGATAAATGCATGCTCTACCCTCACGGGCCAGCACTTGTCTGTCAGTTACCAATACCGGGCGCTTCATGATAAAAGGAGAAAAGATGGACATTGGATCTACAGTCAATGCTCATGGAAACAACAATCGAGGGATCGAGTGGTGCCTTGCGCTGGGTGAACTTGCTGCCCAAGACCTCTTTAAAGGGTTGAGGACTCAGGAGTGCCTGACACAAACCATGGTATTTTCACTGGCCTGTGACAATCAAATATGGAATAAGGAAGACCACAGAAGACCCTGTGCACTTGAATGATAGTGTTGGCGAGGAATCTTGAAAGTATCAGGGACTACCAAAACTAAGAGCAAAGACACATATCTTGGAAGAAGTATAGCTAGAATGATCCTTAGAGACAAGGATGGCGACTTTGCTTCCTGCACGTGTTGTCAGGAGAGACCAGCCCCTGAAAAAGCGCAAGAGTCTGCCCAGAAATTGAACCAGGGTCTAAATGAGGGGGGGAAAAAAGAGAGAGACGAAGCCATTAAAAAAGAAAAGAGAAGAAACAAAGTTGGGGTGTTGGGAGCTGCAGGAGAAGGGACTCCAAAGCCCATATCATTATTTGGGGCAGGTTTTTATATCTTATCTTGGTTGAAGGTCAGACCATGCAGGGCCTCAGCTCCTTCCCAAGGGCCTTGCCTAAACTGTGGGACATAGTGGCTCTGAACTGCTCGAAGGAGGACATGAAGTTCAGATTGTCCCATAAATGTACTCTGTTACATGGGAGCCTGGGAATTTCTTTCCCAGAGCTCATCTTAAGACAATCTTCTTCCACAGAAAAGGACAGAAAGCTGGGCAAAGCAGAAGATCGGCAAAAAAGAGGACGAAACTCAGTGAGATGGTTGGACAGTGTGGCTGCAACAATGACAATAAAGGAGAGAATGGCACAAAGCCAGGCACTGTGTTTTCTACTGTACGTAGGCTCTGTGTGGGTCAGAACTGACTCAGTAGCGGCTGACAACAGCCCCACAACCAATAGAGATGAAAAATATTGGACCAAAGCTCTGTGCCAGATGCAAAAAGCCCCCCCCCCGCTTTGTCTCTGTCAGATAACCAGATCCCCGAGGGGAACCCACCTTAAAAGTCCAACCCAGCCCCCTTTATTCTGCCTCTATCACGACTTCACCCCTTCCAGACATGAGGCTGCTTGAGATGTTCATCTGATCTTCCAAACAAGGTCATAAATTCCAAATGACAGGATGATGTTCCTCCAAGGCATGCGTTCTTTCTCGTTTATTTTTTACCTCATTTGATTTAGTATTCAAAAAAACTTCATTTGTCTTTATTCATTTAGCTTTCTGACTCTGTGTTTGTGCCCTCACAGCAATCTTCTGCTCTTCAATAGAGATTGTCTGCCTGGTCTTGTGCCAGACACCTTTAACATATATGGAACTGCCGACATGTTCGGTTTTTTGGGGCTGGTGGTGGTGGTGGGCAGCCTCTTGAAAGCATAAGGTCCTCTTGCATGAATCCCTTGAAGTTGGCCCGGGCACAAATCATATTTTCGTTTTTTATCAACCTCCCTCATATGAAGGGTAACGATCCAGCCCCCAAAGTTCAGGTAGTGGGGGGGAATCCAATAATTTAACAACTGGTTTGCTGCTCTGATGAATGTTTTAATTATTTTAAAAAATTATATACTTAAAGGTAGTTTATTATTTCATATAGTTGATATTTAAATAAAAATAGTAAAAGCAGTACACAAACTGGATTATGGTCTAAGGAGTTCTTTGATATTAATGAAAACTATTAAACCATTGATGAAAATTAGCTGTTATTTACTTACATAAACTTATTTAAGATAGTTTCCTATTGCTTCTTGATTGGTGTCCTTACATGTAATATTCTTGGAGAGGGGGCATCACTGCCTCTGGTGGGCGTGGGCGCTACCCAGTACTGCTCCTGAGAGCCGTCGCTGGATTTGAACTGCCAAGCTCGCGGGCCGCAGTCCTGCACTCAACCACTTACGCCACCGGGGCACAGCACATGTAGTATTCTTCACTTTTCTTCAAGTATCATTGGTTTGTTATTTATCCTTAGCCATATTTTCACTGTTGGCATAGAATCCCATTCTTTTAGAGATAGGCCACTTAGACAATATTCATTGTGTTTGATATATCAGACAACTTCTCTTTTTAGAACATACTATGTTCATCTTTGAAAACCCCCTTCCTGTTCCTGCTGAATTTACTGTAATGGCTCTGAAATATTTTTAGCTCTTTAAACACTTTCAGGACGTGCTTTATTCACAATACAATCTCATGGGAATTGGGGGCATCACACAAAGCTGACATGAATAACAGCATGGCACTCTGGTTGTTTGGCACTTTTTCTCTTTGTTAGTTTACTAAAGTCACAAACAATGGAATAAAACTATGGTTATTCATCAAAAGGACAGTGCACTTTAGGGAATGAATAAATAAATATCAGAAGCATAGTTTCATGTAATTTTTATACCAGTACACAGAATGAACATTACTACGTGAACTTAGAACACGCTATTGTGCAGATGAATGTTAAAAAAGGGTAAGGAAGGTAAATTTCCACATTGGGCGGCTGATTATAACCCTGATTATAAGTGCCATTTTAACAACCAGTCCTCCGAAGTCAACAAAGAATAAATCAAGTACTGGTTCTGTCAAACCAGCTGCATCCAACCCCTGGGTGCAGGACAGCCTAGTTTTGTCAGCGGCTGTATGGTAGGACCAGGAGCAGTGGGAGCAGAGGGGTTGCACAGTGGCCTGTGATTCACCTGGTTGGCAGTTTGAGGATGGAAGATTGGGCTTCCACTCCCATGTGCAGTTACAATCTTAGGAGAGTTGGTTTGTATTGTAGGCCAAATTACGCTGGTTGGTCAGATGCTGACCATTTTGAATGCCTCTAAACCTGTGGCTCTCAACCTGGGGGGTCACAACCCTTTTGAGGGTAAAATGACCCTTTCACAAGGGTCGCCTAAGAACATATTTCCCATGGTTCCAGACACCGCTCCTCTATTGTCTCCAGGAGGGTATGCCCACATGCAGATATATGGAGGAACTGTATTAATGGGTCATGGCATTAGGGAGGTTAAGAACCACTGCTCTAAACAGTGTCCCCTGTAAGAGACTATATTTCTCGTTTACATCATAAAATTTTGATTGTCTTTCTCACTGCTGAATTGTTTCTATGATCCAAACAACTGTCATAACTTCCTAGTAAGAAAAGGTAAACAGCCTGCTTGAGAAGCAGAAATAGGATGTGCTCACTGGTTGATGTTCTTTCTCTTTCCCTTGATCACTGCCATTTCCAGAGCATTGCTACCCACGGAAACTGTTGGCCTGGTGTGACTGGTTTTACAATGATACACCACCCTTGTCATTTGCTGACATTTCTTCTGCCTCCCACTTCTGCTAAGGCATGTGTCCCATGTCCCATATAGACAGCATTGGGGGTGATGGAAAATAAAAATTCTGACATTGGACTTTTTTCTTCACTCTTGTGCAAGAAGCAGATAAAGAATTTCTCTATGCCATCAAAAGAGGCATCACCATAATGTTCTTTCTCCATTGGTCTCCCAGATGATGCACTCTTTAAGTTTATTTTGTGCATGGTCTCTGGACATACTCTGTGTCTACTCTACATGATCCCCCAGAAGTCTTAAAATTTCTGAACCTTTGGATAAACCTTCCAAAGTGCTATCATAAATGTTTTCTGGATACTTCTCTCTCTTCGTAACTCTATTTACTTATTTATCACCTTATTTCTTTTTAAAGATTCCGCCATCCCTCCTTTGTTGCATTTGTTGAGAATAGACACAGCTAAACACATACCAGTTCCACAGTGTCTGCACTTGCAATTCAATGACTTTGGTTATTTTCTTCAGTGTATGGAAGCATCCTCACCTTCCTTTTCTGAATTATTCTTCCCCAAATATCAGATACCCACTGTTCATCAAGGTTCCTAGCTAATCCTTTGAATTTCTGCTGTCAGTTTGATACCATATAGATAGTTCTTACAAGAGCACAATGCTTGCCAGTTAAGCCAAAAAGTTAACTATTTAAGACAGATTATTGTATTCTACAAAGACTATAGGGGCATGTTTGGTTTAAAGTTTGTTTCAAAGCAAAAGTGTCAGGCATTCATTCAGCATTCATGGCTGCAGGAAATCTGGATTCCAAGAGAATTTGAAATTGTATTTAACATGTTCTCCCCTTTGATAAGGATTCTTCTATAGAAACTTTGATCAACACATTGAAATGGCAAAAAAATCTAGGTGATAAATAGATTTACAATAACAACAAAAATGGACTGAGCTCTGACGGCATAAGTGGTTGAGTACGGGACTGTCGCCCACAGGCTTGGCAGTTCAAATCCAGCAGTGGCTCTCAGGAGCAGCACTGGGTAGCTCCCCTGACCACCAGAGGGCAGTGATGCAAAAAAAAAACCCCAATAACAAAAAGTATGCGGATCCCTTATGGGATACCATTTTGCAATTGTAGGGTCAGGGTTTCGTGGGACATCACAATTAATTGGGCTAAGGTTCTGTTTAGTGCTCTGTTCTATCTCAGGGCTCATTGTATAATGTCTCAAAAGCTTACAAGAGGCCAAAGAAGGTACAACAATCAGTCTACGTCAGCCTGGAGCAACAGAGGAAAAAGGAGATTCCAAAGTAGTCAGAAGAAATGGAGTCCAAAGCTAATTATCTCCATGAGGCATTGCCTCCTTAACCAGGAGATCAGAAGAGTGAGATGGTGCCTGGATCTTGTGATTGAATTCTATTTTAGGGTAACATTCCCTATTTCTTCACACTGGGTTTTCGTCGTTGTGGGCTCCTGGACCACATATGGCCTCATTAGGAAATTAAGAACACATCCTGCTTTAACCTTTGGCCTTACTCACCAACTCTTTCCATTTCCAACTATCTCTGACACATTCCTGAGACCTTTTCTCTCAAATATCTGCACTGGGGTCATCATCATTTCCTGAACACAACAGTGTTTTTTACGTGTCTCTGGAGCTCCTGGCCACTGCCACCTGTGTTTAAGGTTGGTGCCCCTTAAGAGCTGTCAGATCTTTAGCAGTGAGGACTCGGACTCATACAGGATATTAGATCACTTTCTTAATCATCAGCAGAAGACAAACCAATCATATCACTAACGGAGACCACCACCATGTTCCCCTGGCCAAGTACAGCCCTCTTCTCAGGACACTAAGCAAGTGGAGCTCAGTCAGCAGTCACTGATGAGGGAGAGCTTGAAATTTTTAATAAGGAGGAGAAAAAAATAGGCCCATTCATCTTCCAAGAAGCCTATGTGATGTCTTAATTGACCCAGAACCCCCCACAGTGCCATGCTGTCTCTGTCAAGATGCTCAAACCTTCAGGTTTAATTTTAGAACATCCTTGAAACGAACCAGGACCTCAAGGGCACGCATATCCAAAGAAGCCAATCACCGAATAAGTGAAAGATGTCCCTTTATTGAAGCAATGTGTGTTTAGTCATCGACAGACCAAGCAGAGGAGGTAGACACATGGCTGATGGCCCCAAAGGCGTTCTGGGTCCACTCTAAGGCTCGTGTTTAAGAATGCAGAGTGGTATGCTGAAGAGGGTGGCTTACATGTCTACTTTCTGATCACTGAGCACATCCAGTTGAATAACATGCCCCCAAGATGCCCACTTTACTTAAAGAGGTTCCCCTCCCCCTTTCCTTTTTCTTTTGTGGGTGCCAGCTGTGTTTGTTAGTCATCTGTTCTGTGAGTCAACTGGCCTCTGACTCAGTCCCCTCCAACATGGCCACATGGAATGGCTGTTCTTGCCATAGGACACCAAGAACAGAGCTGGAATTGGAAAAATGTTCTTATTTTATTGAATATCAAGGGTAGTTCAGTCAACTGTTGTCTTTTCAACCATGAGTGATGAAATAGGAAAGATATTTCCCTGGGATTTCTTAACACATAAAGTTTGTTGAAAGGTATCCTAAACTTTAGAATTATTTGAGGGCAGCAAATTCCTTAAAGGGGAGGGGAGGTGTATGTCAAAAAACAAAAAACTTCAAAAGCCGGTCTTGAGGGATATTTTGTTCAAAGGCATAAGCTAATTCATAAAGAAAAGGTTCTATGCCTTAGTTTGGTGAGTAGTGACCAGGGTTTTGAGAGCTTATAAGCTGTTATTTAACAAAAACCTCTTGGTCTTGACATACAAGGAGCAAAATAGAATGAAGAAAACTCAAGACTCAAAGAAGAAACTTGTCCACAGAGTAATAGATCTCAAAAAACATGACCCCTTCTAACACGAAACCTAAAACCAAAAGCACTGGACAGTGCCTATCTGCTACAACCTGCCATTCAGACCAAGAACACAACCGAAGGTCTTAATAGAAGTGGAAGAAAAAGGAGAACAAAGCTCAAGTTCCTGAAAAAGCTCAGGACCTACATGACCAAGAGAGACTACCAGAACCCTCCAGTCCATTTCCTTCTGACACCCTTTGAACTTGGAACTGTAGCTCTTTCTGGAAGTCATCTTTCTGCTAAGTAATAGATGGGCTTATAAAATAAACAATATCATCTGGGAGTAATGTGCTACCTCCAACAACAAACTATTTGAGTCAAGTGGTCACTATTTACCCAAAAGCAAAAGGCTAGGAGGGGGAAGGGAAGCTAGAGCAACAGAAACAGAATGAACAGAATGAAAACAACCAGAGTATTTATACATGGTGAAAAGGTCACTGGACAATTCATGTAGAAATCCTTAAATCAGAACTTAATTTTCTGTGAAAACCTGCATCTCAAACACCATGAACTATTGTTTAAGAAAGAGAGAGCGGGCTGAGCCCTGGTGGTGTAAATAATTGAGTGCGGGAATGCAGCCCCGGGCTTGGCGGTTCAAATTCAGCAGTGGCTCTCAGGAGCAGCATTGAGTAGCGCCCACAACCACCAGAGGCAGTGATGCCCACAAAAAGAAAGAAAGAAAGAAAGAAAGAAAGAAAGAAAGAAAGAAAGAAAGAAAGAAAGAAAGAAAGAAAGAACATAATGTGTACTGCTTGGCATTTGTAAGGAACACAGTAAATCAAACACCCTGTGTCACTGCTTCTTTATGAACTGAGACCAAGTGATAGGGCAGGCAGCAGAAATGCTGGTAGACTTAAGGGTCAAAGTCTGGAAGACCAGACACCCAGTGAGGGCATGCTTTGCTGACGTGAGAGAGTCCTGCTATCTCAGATGGTGAGAGAGAAACTCATTGCTATTTTTCCCACCGTTAAGCTGGGTTGGAAGAAGGGTCTTGGCAGGGCTTCATACTGGTTCTTCCCTATATCAATCAAGGCTGAGGAAGCAACACCAGGACTAACCTCACATTAGAAAAAGGTGAATGAATTGAGGAAGAATCAGAATGGGAAAAATGATGGGCCACAACCCCACTAAAAATGTCATCTCCCTCTTAGGGCAGCATAATCATTGTCCCAAGTCTCAGGAAAATGGAAACACCAGGTTCAAAGATGGCCGCAGGTCCCAATGCTTTGGAAATGTATTTTTGGCTGCAGTTTCACCAATAACACAAGTTTCCAATCAGGCTCCTGAAAGGGCTTGTGGCACCTCTTCTACGTCTCCCATTCCAGGAATTTGCCCTGGAATGTGTTCCATACAGGTTATTGTCTTATATGCGCAAATTTTAAAAATTTGGATCTCTTTCAGTTTGACTTCATCAACCTCATGACACTACAGATTTGAGCTGGTTCAAAGCCCTGGATTTAGGTCAATAACAATCTGGAGTTTATTCATCCTGGGGTGTTTGTTCATTCAATCATTCATGAAGTATCTATATCATTCATTTTGAATCTACTCTTCCAACTATCATCTCCATGCTGTTGAAGCAAGTTATTTGTCCAAGTTACTATGCCATAGTCTCCTCCTCAGCAAGAGTGAATATTATTTTCCCAAGAGTTTTTGTAATTTTCTAATAAACCAATGTATATAAAACACTTAATATAATGATCTGGACCCTAGGAAGCACTCAACCACTATTTCTAGTCATCACGGTTACTGTGTACTAAGAATTGCACCACAGAATAGCTTAATGTGCCTTCTTCATATGAATTAATATTCACATCACCTGAGCAAGCCTGTGAGCATCTCTGCTCTCCTAATTACCTCTCTAGATCTAGTATAGTTTCCTGACAGAGTGAACTATAACACTCATCTGGTGTCATTCCTTGATTTTCCAGGTGAGAAAAGAGAGAACCTATAATACAAAAGGACTTATTCACAGTGATAAAATTTATAGGAGACCCAGGACAAGATCTCATGATTTTCAATTCCCAATTTAGTGATTCATCAGTTCCCTGCACTCTCTCAATTACTGCATCTTCTGTGGGACCTATTGAGTCCAGTGCTATTATATCTGCATTACTAAAATTGACTTCATGATCCACCTGCCAGTTTGTCCTACTGTGGCAACTGGGATGTTGCTATAATGCTGGCAGTTATGAGCTCAGGATTTCAAGTACCAACAGGGCCACTTAAGAAGGACAGGTAATCAGTGGAGCTTGCAGACTAAGGCCAACTAGGAAGCAAAGGTCTCGGGAATGTACTTATGCCAACCCTATGGATCACAACAGAATATTTATGATCCACAACAAGACTGGACGGTGTGCCCTCTGAGTCGGAAGACACTTCAAAGACACACTCACCCTAACAGTGGACTGGCACAGCCCTTGGATCCCGACAATGACTCAGGAGCAGCCACAGTGCATCCTGCCACGACTGGGCTGCCACGACTCTGATGGCAGCTCATCCTGTAGACAGAAGGCAGGAAGGTGAGGACAGCTTATTCTGGCTCTGAGTATCCTTTTCTTTGTCTGCATCTCCTGGCTTGAGAGAATGGAAATAGCCGTTGCACTTGTTTCTTCCCCTCAACTGTCTCATGCAGGCACAGGGTGCCTCTGGCCTCTTCTTTACCACCTAACATCCCACCCCTCACGGATCAGAAGCACTTCCCACCATCACATCAGGGGTAAGTTAATTAAATGATTGAGCAATGCGGCAGGCTAATTTTTAAGTTGGTAATTTTGTATGGCCCCCGAATTATGTTATAAATATCCAAATGGCCTTGGCAGCAAAAAGGGTGCCCTATCCTGATCAAATGTATTCAGTGGCCTCAGCTTAGGACCTGGGCCTTATAAAATGCTTATTCAATATGAATAATGAGAATTATGACTACTTAATAGTAAAAATCATATTTACATGCATATTTATCTCTGTGTGTTCAAGTTTACTTTCAGTGTCCAAACTGTTCTGGGTGTGGACTCAAATTTGACAAACCTTTAAAACACCTTTCTGGTTGTCAGGATTATTACCACAGTTGGAGAACCGCAACTATCAGAGCTATTTTGGTTGATGAATTCCTTTATCTCAGGCAGTTCAAAGTTACCCAGTTCATCCCGTGACAAAGAAGAAACCATCGGGGCTGAACAAAAGTAATACCCAGGTTCCTTCTCATGAGTAAACAAAACTAACTAACAACAAATAGCTTATTCTGTGATCCTTTCCTTGGAGTTGTCTGGACCTGAGCTGGAAGCAAGAATGAGAGAAGAATTTAATGTTTTACAATCATGTCCCATGCTGATCATCCCTATGAGTTAAAAATATTATCTTTGCAGCTGGTACAGACACTCCAGTGTGAGAAAGTGCCCCAAGCCTTCAAAGAGCCTCCAAAGCTTCCAATCCTCACATAAGTTTTTGACAGTGGTGTTTAGAGAAAATGCTCTACTTTTTTTTTTTTTTTTTGGAAAGTTGAGGTGTTCTTCTGGAAGATCCATTATGCCATTATCCAGAGAAGGAGATGTGTTTTCTCAGCTCAATCCTGCTCCAGTCAGCAAGAGGCTAGCACAATTCAGCTTGCCTTTCTCCTACCATACGCACTCAAATACTTCATAAATGAACGGAAACATCATTGTCAGAGTTCTTGAACACCCGAGAACATATCTGAAGACATAACTCAGGTCAGATGTGAAGGCCAGTGATTTTGTTTTCAGATCGCTCAACAACAGATTACTTGGGGAGAAATTATTCTTCTTGCTCCACCCAAGGAAGAGCACAAAGTTCATAACCATCAAAATTGGTGGTTGGGGATTGCATCCTTCTACAGAAGGTAGAGCTCTTGCTTTTTAAATGACCTGTCATCTCGTGTTACACACATCTCACCTTCAGGCTTGTTTATATAAGGATGTCACTGCAATGCAGTAGCATAGGAAACCATCATTCTACCTTTTGTTTTCTTTGAATTGTGAATTAGCCAAAAGTTGGCTAATTGTTGGTAAAAATTCCACTGGTAAATCTTTTACGCTATGGGGGCCATACGGTGTTTGTTGGAAGTATTCAACTCTGCCAGTGTAATACAACACAGGTATAGGTAATTTAGAAGCAATTGAGTGCGGCTGTCTGAGTTTTTTGTGGTGCTATGGACCAGGCATCACAAAGCCAGTCATTCAAACTTACCACCTGCTCCTTAGGATAGAGATGATGCTATCTGCTCCCACAAAGACTGACCATCTCAAACACTTTTAGGAAGATGGAGACTGAGTAACACAGACCAGGAGAACTCTGCAGAAATCAGTGCAGGAGAGTTACTAAGAGGGAAATCTCACACACTGTTGGGTCTCAGGAGGCACATCATAAAGATAAGTAGGCACAGGTCCACTAGGTTTTGAGGAACTGGAGGCTTTTGGCTTATCACAGTGGAGGCTGGCTAGGGTTTGGTCTTAACTTTGTCACTGTCTGAACCGGAGGCAGGATCATTGGGAGCGGCACAGGAGCTTTATCTCCACACAGCCATGGCTTGACACCGCCTCAGTCAGGGTTGAAACCCCTCCAGTCCCACAGTCAGGGATCGGGGCTCAGCTATATTTTTACTTTTATTTCCCTCTCTTCTCTCTGTCCCCCCATGGTCTCAAGAGGTTTTGTTTTTTTCTTTCTTTTTTCTGTTTCTCTTCACTTTTCTTCCACATGCCACCGCTGACCTCCAAACCACTCCCCTTAGCCTAGGACATTTATGCCTACCCTCCGCCCACCTTCTGCAGCATAAATCCAGACTGGGGGAATCCCACCCACTTTCCTGCAGGGAAAATTCCGCTCAACCACCCCCCTCTGAAGGGCTTAACACATGACTTGGGAAAACCCACCCACCTTCTTTAGGGGAAATCCTACCTGTGTGACTGAGGGACTTCCTACCTGTCCTTTGTGGTCCCACATGACTGAGGGAACTTCCTCCCACCGGCCTCACAGGGCCTAAGGCAGGTCAGTCAACACTTGCCAATGTTCCATACTGCTGGAGGAAACTCTGCCAAAGCTCCACAGTGATCTACCTGACCAGAGAAATTCCACACACCATTCATGATGCTCTACCCCCACAGTGTGCAACTGCCCCCCCAGCCTTCTGTGACACTCCCATTGTAGCAGGCTCCCCCGCATGCCCTCTGCAGTGCCCCAAGCTGCCATGGGCCACACCATCATGGCTTCTTGTGAGATGACCCAGTATAGTCTCATCCTCATGGGTCCATACCACACAACCAACTTGCCCTCCAAATAACAGAATACTGGTTGATTAGGGTATGAGTGAAATCACAGGAGGAAAAAGTGGTAAACCAATTTTACAGTGACATTAACTGCAGGCTGTTTGAAGAAGCATGCCTACGACTCTCCCAGAGAGAGCTAGTGCTCTTTGATTCCCTGGAAAATGGCACCTGGGTCCTCTAAAACACCACAATGCAAAGAGCAATCAGCCCCAACAACCTCAATGAAATAATGGGAGAAACAAAACAAAAGGCAATGGCAGAAGATGCCCTGAACCTAACTACGTGCATTGATCTGCTACAGGAATTTTCTGAATGCTGCCTGGAGTCATACAGGATGTGAGGGAAACAAACAGGAAAAGGATGAAATGATAGAGGAGATAAAGACCATACACCAAAGGGAAATACACAAGCTTAGGAATGAGAAAACAAAAAGTAGTAGACTCATCGAATTAGCCAATCGACTGGAGGAGGCAAAGAACCAAACCAGTGACCTACAGGACAGCCAAGCAGACTTTAACAAAAGTGAACAAAAATCTAATAAGATCATTAGAGAAGCTGAAGAAAATCTAAGAGCTGTGTCTGATGCTATGAAGAGGAACAACATCAGAATAACGGGAATACCAGAGAAAGTCACAACAAAAAATTCATCTGTAACAATAGTGAGAGAATTCTTGATGGAAAACTTCCCCAGCCGCCTGAATGAAAACCAAGCATCCATTCATGAAGCTGAAAGACCACCAGCTAGATTGAATCCCAAGAAGAGTCACCAAGGAAATGGAGAAAAGTCATGAGAGCAGCTAGGGAAAACAAGCAATCACATAAAATGGTTCCCAAATAAAAATATGCTCACATCTATCAGCAGACACTGTGAAGAAGGAGAGAGAAAGGAGTAACATATTCTAAAAAATGAAGGGAAATAATGCACTCTCAAGAATACTCTATCCAGCCAAATTATACATCAAGATAGATGAAACAGTAATAGTCTTCCCAGACAAGGAAATACTCGAAGAAGACATTAGAGGAAACCCAATCCTACAATAAATCCTTGCCGACCCAGCATGGGCATAAGAATAGCACTCACTGAGCATAAATAAGAGACCACCACATAGAACAACCCACCCAGAGGGTAACGAAGATAAAATAGCCCCGAAGATAGCATTGGCTGAAGGGTGGAAAGAAGTCAAGAATGAAACATACACACACACACACATCAACACAGTGATAAGAAAGGGAGATAGGAAACACCCAACACAAAAGGTATAAGATGACATCACAGAGTCCACAAATGGAGATAATACCCCTGAATATCAATAGACTGAATTCAGGCATGAAAAGACTGTGGTTAGCAGACTGGCTTAGAAAGCACAACCCATCAATCTGCTGCCTACAGGAGACACATCTCAAGACCACAAACAAACATAGGCTGAGAATCAAAAGTTGAAGAAAAGCATACCAAGCAAACAGCGATCCAAGAGCAAAAAGCAGGGGTTGAAATCCTAATCTCAGATAAAACTGACCTCAAATTGTAAACCATAAAAAGACATAGGAAGGACACTATGTAAATGTTCAAGGGAACAGTAGACAAAGAATCACTATGCATTTTAAACATACATCTACCAAATGCTTCAGAAGATAGAAAAAGAAATTAAAGTCTCAATAATTATAGTAGGTGACTTTAATTCACCACTCTCTGAGAAAGAGAGATCACAGGGAAAGAAACTCAACAAGGAGGCTAGAGATCTAAACACTATAATTAGACAATTTGACCCAATAGTTATTTACAGAGCTCTTCATCCAAATACCAAAAAAATTGCATTCTTATCAAGCCCATATGACACAATTCCAAGGAGTTGGAAACAACCCAAATTTCCATCAACAGATGGATGGATTAAAAAACTGCAATACATATATACAATGGAATACTACACATTACTAAAAAGCAGTGATGAATACATGAAGCACATTTCCACCTGAGAAGAACTGGAGGAAATTATGCTAAGCGAAGTAAGCCAAGCACTGAAGGACAAGTACAACATGAGTCTGCTGAGGTAAGCTTAAAAAAAATGCAAAAGGAGCATAGGGAAAAGCTACTGTATGCAAACTTTCCTGGGGTGAGGTCCAGGTAGTGTGGCAGGGGCTGGACCAACCCAGGGATACTAAGGTAGCCAACTAAAAAGGTGTGTGGGGAGGGGCGCTAAGGGGGGAGGGAAGAAATTGGAGCAGGGAAACCGGGCACTAACCCACACAAGGGGGAGTTATTGTTTATATTTCCACAGAGAAAGAGGGACCAGACTTCAACCCGGTGCTCCAAAATGTGTATGCAACATACTGATATGAAGCAGAGAACCAGTAAAGAGGTCTGAGGGGCCAGGCCCAATCCCAATTACATGGGCAGCTGCCCTTCACCTCCGAAGAGTTTACTTTAGAGGACAACACTGAAACTACAGCTCAGAGAGAGGAACATGTCTGATTAGAGCACATGAGAGCAAATGAAGGGGGAAGAAGAGAGCATGATAGTGGGACAAGAGGAAAGTAAAAGGAACTAGAGGAAAGAACTAGAAGGCAAAGGGCATTTATAGAAATATAAATACAGGCACATACATATGTAAATATATTCATATATTATGATGGGAAAATAGATCTATGTACATATATTCATTGGTTTAGTATTAAGGTAGAAGATGGATATTGGGCCTCCACTCATACTCCCTCAATGCAAGAACACTTTGTTCTATTAAATGAGAATTCCATGATGCTCACCTTCCCAACATGATCACTGAAAACAAAGCGGGTGCATAAGCAAATGTAGTGAAGAAAACTGATGGTGTCGGCTATCAAAAAATATGGTATCTGGGATCTTAAAGGCAGTCATCTAGCTGAGAAGCAACAAAGCCTATGGGGAAGAAGCACACCAGCTTGTGTGATCATGAGGTGTCGATGGGATCAGGTATCAGGCATCAAAGAACAAAAAATCATAACATTGTGAATGAGGAGGAGTGCAGGGTGGAGACCCAAAGCTTGTCTGTATGCAACTGGACATCCCCTTATAGAAGGCTCTCAGGGAGGAGATGAGCCAGTCAGGTGCAGTGTAGCAACAATGAAACATACAACTTTCCTCTAGTTCTTTAAATACTTTTTCCCTTCCTGCCCCCACTATCCTGATCACAATTCTACCTTACATATAGACCAGAGGATGTACACTGTACCGATAGGATCTGGAAGCATAGGAAATACAGGATAGATGAACACCTCAGAACCAATGGTGAAAGTGACAAAGGGAAGGTGGGGTAGAAAGGGAGAACCAATCAAAAGGATCCCTCCCTGGGGGGTGGACAAAAGAAAAGTGGGTGAAGGGAGACATCAGATAGCATAAGACATGACAAAATACTATTAATCTATAAATTATCGAGGGAGGAAGCTTTCTCCAAAGGGTTTGTATACAAAAGGAATGGAACACTGAGAAATCATCCCAACCCAGTCCAGTTAAAAGTCATAAGTCTGATATTAGCTCATATGCCCAAAACCAGTCTATAATGTCTCCTTCCGACTCATGGAGTCACTGGTCAGTGGGTGCAGAATCCGAGCGCTGGCAGGAGTCTCCCCATGGCTCCTCAACATTCAGGGCTCAGGGTCCATCAACAGCATCCAGTGGTGGCAGAAACAACTCATCGCAGAGGTACCCACGTGGCCCTCCAGCTTCAGAAGTCTGCCTCCATCAGCACCAAGGCATGTGGCTTCTTCTCCACCTCCTCAGACACTGCCATCTTTTCTTTTCCGTGATTCCTTGTCTCTGAGAATAACTCCCAACAACTGGGGAGATAGCTTCTCCTCTCCACGAGGGAAATATGGCAAGATTTCCCAGAAGTCTCAGGAGAAAGCCATGCTCACACAGAGGCCACATTGGCTACTCAATGGCTATCTCCAGATTAACAGGCTAGACTCCACCCATACATCTCAATCATAAAATTAACATAAGCACATGACCACCACACATATATTTATAGGTTTAATACTAAGGTAGAAGCTGGACCTTGGGCCCCACACAGGCATTCTCTCAATGCAAGAACACTTTGTTCTATTAATCTGGTATTCCATGATGCTCACTGGCCCAGTACTATCACTGAAGTCAAATAGGTCCATAAGCAAATGTGGTGTAGAAAACTGATGGCACCCAGCTATCAAAGGATATAAAGTCTGGGGTTTCTAAGTCTGAGGATAAAGAAATGGCCATCTAGCTGAGAAGTATCCAAGCCCACACGGTAGAAGTGGCCATGAAGTGTCGAAAGGATCAGGTCTCAGGCATCAAACAGGAAAAAACCATATCACTGTGTGCGTTCCTTCTGGAGATGATCACTGAGGACATGTGGGGGCTTGAGCAAGACTGGGGAAGAAAGCTGATGGTGCCCAGCTATCAAAAGATACAACATCTGAGGACTTAAAAGCTTGAGGGTGAACAAACAGTCATATAGCCCAGGAACAACAAAGCCTGCCATAGAAGAAGCACACCAGCCTGTGCGACCATGAGGTGTGGAAAGGACCAGGTATCAAAGAAGAAAAATCGTATCATTATGTGCCCACTCTCCCAACATGATTGCTGAGGACAAAAGGGAGCAGAGGCAGACAGAGTGGAGGAATTTGATGGTGCCCAGCTACCAAACGATAAAATATCTGGAATCTTAAAGGCTTGAAGGTGAACAAGTGGTCATCTAGCACAGAGGCAGCAAAGCCCACATGGAAGAAGCACACCAGCCTGTGTGATCACGAGGGGTCGAAAGGAACAGATATCAAGCATCAAAGAACAAGAATCACATCACTGTGAATGAGGGGGAGGGCAGGGTGGGGACCCAAGGCCCACTGGTGGACAATTGGACACCCTCTTACAGGGAAGTCTTGGGAAGAAGACAGGCCAGTCAAGGTGCAATGAGGTGGCAATGAAGCATAAAACTTTTCTCTCTTTCCTGAAGGCTTCCTCCCCCCAACTATCATGGTTCCAATTCTACCTTACAGATCCAGCTGAACTGGAGGAGGTACACTGGTAGAGGTGGAAAATGGAAATATGGAGAACCCAGGCAGATGAACCCCTTGGGGCCAGCAGTAAGAGTGGAGCTACTGGATGGGAGGAGGGAAGGTAGGATAGAGAGAGGGAGCCAACTACAAGGACTTACACATAACATCCTACCAGGAGGACAGACATTGGAGGACTGGGCGAGGGGAGACATCGGGCAGTGTAAGATATGACAAAACAGTAAAAATTTATAAAGTAACTGAGGGTTGGTGGAGAAGGGGGGAGGGGAAAGGATGGAGGGGAAAGGATAAGAAACTGATATCAAGGGCTCAAGGGGAAAAGCAGATATTTGGAGAATGATGATGGCAACAGGCATGTGAAGGTGCTTGGCACAATGTATGTATTTATGTATTGTGAAAAGCGATGTATGTGCCCCAAAGAAATGATTAAAAATTTTATTTTCATTGCTACTTCATAACTGTAATTTTGCCACTGTTAAGATTGGGTGACCCCTGTGAAAGGGTCATTCGACCCCAAATGAGTCGTGACCCACTGGTTGAGAACTGCTGCTGTAAGAAGTTCTTCTGCAAAATGTTCACCCAATGCAATTATATCTCTGATTTCCTGATGGCTGCTGCCATGGGTCCTGATTGTGGCGTCAAGGGAAATTGCTCCCTGACAACTACACTAGACTCTATTTATCAAGGTGTTGGTCATCCTGCACACAATGCACCAATTTGGAGGTGTGTAGTGCACATCAAATGTTAGAGGATTTGATAAATCCTGTACTTAAGAAACGTTTTAAAATGTGATTATTCCCATGTTTCCCAAATATATTTGACCACAGAAACTTTCTTTCATGTTCCAACATCTATTGGCCCATATTTTGGAAAATTCTGGTCATCTGTTAGGATTTGCTGTCCTTCTCCAGGGTCATAAAAAGTTGGAAAAGCATTCCTGTACAACTCACAGGACAGTAGTGGGGAGAGTGGACATGAAAGTAAACTAGAATGACTAAAATGCCCATTCAATGCAAGAGTCTTCATTTCTTTAAAAGAGGTAAGGAATCCGCCAAAACATGCTCCAGTCAATATGCCAGGATAAATTTGATGGTATTCTGAGATTCAGTCCTCAACAATTATCAGCACCCACTTGATACCAAGAAAAGGCCACTAGCACTATATTTGATAGTGATGACAACAACAAGTTCTCAGGAGAATGAAGCATTCAGAACCAAAGATACTTGGAATCAGTTGCACAAGGAGACACAAAGTCAAGGCCACTGACTCCACGGTACTTCCTGAAAACAAACTCACCTTCCACCCAACGTCAACAGGTGCTGAGAAGAAAGGGAAGAAAGCCAGCTAAAAGAAAGTTTCTTGGTGTGACGACGTTGCCCCGGTTTCTGTCCTGAGGAGATTGCTGTGTGGTGGCTGCTCTCATGGGTCACAATGGAATAATGCCCTATCCTGTGGCTCCAAGGCTGTATCATGGCTTCTTTATTTGTGGCCACATCTCCCCAGTCCAACAGTCCTTAATCCTTTGCCCAGTCGTCCACAGCAATCTCTGGCCCCTCTTGACCATATGACCTGCATAGCATGTACTCCCTTTCTCCCACCTACTCACTCTGCTTCCCACTGAGTCTCCGCATTCCCTAGGTTCTAGATAAGAGACGTTCCTATAGCAGTTCTGATCCAGGCCAACCTCCATCCACCTCCCTACACAAGGAAGGAGAACTCAGACAGTGTTTAGCCTTCAGAAGAAGAGTTCTGAGAAGGAAGAACAGGAGTCCTGAAGAGCGTGTTGGAAAGACCCTGATCACCATCTTCCTCGAGCAGCAGCCTGAGGATACCGACTCATCTTCAAGAAAGATAAGAATTCACACAGAACATCCTTCAATTGGAGGGAAGTCAGGAACTTTGGGTATTCGTCTTGACTCTACCTGGGCAAACATTTATTGTCCTCTCAGGGGCTCAGAATCCTTGTGTGTGAATAAGGAGTTTGTTGGTGGTGATATCAGAAGTCCTTCCCAGGTCTAAAACTTTTAATACTTTTAATGTCTTTTTATTTTTATTCTTCCAATGTGCTACCCAGCTTCTCCCATTGTGAATGCCAAGAGTAAGTTATTGAAGATTTGGATCATGCCCAATAAGTCTTTAAAGAATATTTTAAAAATTGTTTGTGCTAGATGACAGTACCATTAACTTTCACGTTCTCAAACAAAAGCCAATTCTCATATAATATATATTGTTCCAGAAAATAGAAAAGAGTGGAAGGTTACCAAGTTCATTTGATGAGACAACATGTACTATAATAACATCTGGTAAAGCACTCAAATAAGAAAACTATACAAAGAGAAACACACATGCAAACTTGTAAATGGAAATGAAAAGAATCAGCCACCTGATCAAAAGGTTTCCTTGAAATCCCAATGGGGGTTCATATGTGGGAATCTATTAATATGTTTGACCTGTCGATGAAATATGACATAATTTTCAAATTCTTAAAATGTTCTTCATGAATCCCAGTGTATTTTCCTACAGTAGATTTTTCTTTACATCACCAAAAATATCCATTTCAACGGAAAAAAAAAAGAGGCTTACTAGTTCAACCTTGTAGGGTCTAAAAAATAAAACAAAATGGGAATAATTCTCAATATGTTGTAGGTCTTAAAAAACACACACACTAGGAATAATGGGAGCATGCACAATGTCAATGTTGCTTAAATCTGGTCTTGGAGTTTGGATGATTCCACGGTCAGAGATGATAGCTTTGAGAAGGAGCAGACAGAGTCAAAGGTGACTCTCAGCTTGACCATCACATCATCTAATTAGCTCTGGGCCGTATCCTTTTACTTTGGGGTCCTATTCTCTTTTCACAACACTAGAGGATAAATTGGATTTGGCCAATTGCTTTAATATTTTGTTTTGTTTCTTAGCATTAGACACTTTTCTTTAAAAATGTGCATAGAAGCCCAAAATATAAAAGATAGAATTGGAGTTAAGTTGCTCTGATGGAAGCAGGGCTCGGGAACCCCAGGTCAAGGTGATTCTTGTTCTTCCCCTCTTTCGCTCGTCCTTCCCTGTCTACCTACTTTGCAGGAGACCAGTTCCTAAGACACAAGCCAGGACCAGCTGGGCCCAGCAGCCCCTGACCTGGTCCAGGACTGCTGGAATGCTGGGGTCTGTTTGGTCCATCGGGTAAGCTGCTGAATGGATGTGAAGAGAAGATAATCTGACGGAGAGGAGCGAGAACAAATCTTGAGCAGAAGCACTAGTTCTAGATCTTTTGCCTCTTAGCTAGTTCTTCAGTTCTGAGAAATGCCGCCCCCCCCCACCCAGCCTTGGTTCTTTGTCTGCGATAGGAAGAGGCTAATTGAATTAACATTCATGCAACCAAAGTTATGTTAAATTGGGTCACTTTTGGCAGTGAGTACATCTTCCAAGACTTAAAAGGATACCTAAAGTCAACAGATTCCCTCCATTCAGCAGTAGGAGCATCTGCAGAACTCATTTAGACAGCAGCTCTCAACCCAGGAGGCATGTAGACATCTGAGTAGGAACTTCTAAGAGGGGAAAATGACCCGATTGAACCCCATTCTATGATATCAGAATGCTCACAAGGTCTTGGATAGCACTAGTTTTCAGATGCTCTCCTGGCTGATTTTAAATGAAATGAACAACCAAGATGGCAACTCACTGGTCCTCCCTGGGATGTGTCTTGAGTGATTTCACAATCAGCCAGTCTACAAGGTCCCATGATGATCTTCTTAGCCTCATGGTGGCCAACTATGTATATATGTATGTATGTATGTATGTATCTATCTATCTATCTATCTATCTTGCTTTATGCCAGAGAACCCTGTCTTCTGAACCAAGGACCAAATACATATGCTTATCTATCGTTATATAGATGATACAGACACAGAGACTTAGACACAGAGATACATACAGATGTGAACTCTTTCTTGAGAAAAATGTAGACACCGGTTGACAACAGTGAAAAGTTGTATCCCACAGGTCCTGGCATCGAGGTCAGGGCCAGAAGTCACCACCTTACTTCGTCATTGGTTCCAAGAGTCAGAAACAAAGCCTCCCCTTTTTAAGTGACAATACTTATTATTACTGCTAGTATGTTGACTCTCAAAGGAGGGCATTTATAACCTACATGAGTGCAATACCTGTGTGTGTGTATGTGGCTTTGCCTAGGAACTCTCAGAGGCTGCCTGGCTAACGTGAGTGGCGAGTTTGAGTTCCTGTCAGCATGACGGAAGCACAAGCTGGGATAACCTATTCTCTAGGGTGGTCTTGGCAATCTATGGGGGTTTAGAGAGGAAAGAGGTTTTTAGTAAAGTGTTAAAAATCACTTAGACCTTTTAAAGTAATCCAGGTTTTTGGAGCAACCTCTCTTAGCTATCTCTCTTAGCTTTCCTCTTCCCATTACCACACTGTTCCGGTTTTGTGTATGCCAAGATTTGGAAAATACTAGTGGAAAACAGAATAGGTTTCATAACTTCCTCAAAAGAGAAAAGCCTGGAGCTTTGCTCTGAAACAAAACAAAAACAACCTCCCCCCTCCCCTTATTTTTGGCTAGTTCCACAGCGTGTTTATTGAAGGTGCACAGGAGTCTAAGCACGGTCTGCCTGGCTCTGGGCTGGAGGTGGAATGGACACTGTTTACAATGTGTGAGTAAGATGTGGGCCCTGGCAAGGTGCGGCCAAGCTGGGGCAGCAGGCAGTCCAGCATGAGGTATGTGTTGGCTGCTCAGGCAGACACAGTGTCCTGTGGTCAGCACCCAGCAGCTGGTAGGTTAGAGGGATTACAGGTGGGGGTCAGTCATAGACCCCAGGTCTGATTTGGCATGCTTGGGACTCAACCCTTTTTTTTTTTTAATTTTTGAGGGGAGGGGGTCATCACTGCCCTCTGGTGGTGGGAGCAGGAGGCCCAGCCTTTGCTCCTGTGGAGCCACTGCTGGAATTAAACCTCCATCTCAGTGGGCCACAGTCCCACACACAACCACTATGCCACCGGGGCTTTTCTGTTTTGACCCCCCAAATTGGAGCATAGAAAAATGAAGTAAAAAATTGGGAACTAATATTTTTTGTTTGTTTTTGGGGGGTTTTGGGGGGCATCACTGTTCTCCGGCGGTGGGAGTAGGAGGCCCAGCCCCACTGCTGGAATTGAACCTCCGTCCCAGTGGGCCGCAGTCCCGCGCACAATCACTACGCCACCGGGGCTCAGCCCTGGGAACTAATCTTATCTCCTTTACAAAACGCTCTCTTTGGAGTGACCTGCCTGTCCTTCACCTCGCTCTCCTCCACAGCACCATCACTGTTCCTGCTAAGGTGTGTATATGTCTTTGTGGAACCCAGAGTTCTCCATGCCCTGCCATCCAGAGGAGTCTCGGAAATCGCCACTCAACCTCAGTTTTTCCCAAATAGAAGCCAATCATTCCCCTCTCCAATTTCTTCTTTTACCTTCTAGCCTTTCTGAAAAGGAGGTGTGAGTGAAAATGCTCGTGAGCCATCAAAGTCTTCATGCAAACCCAACTGCAATCTGTGCTTCTAGTTAAATGTCGTGGATTGAATGACTGCTTGTGGGACTCTGTGAACCTTCTAAGACCTCAACACAATGGCTTCACAATAAAAGCATTTGCAGAGGAACATAAAACCACCAGGGCAAAGAGATGGTGAAGAAGGAACAACTACAACATTTCCTTGACAAGCCCTTGGCAAATAGGAGAAGCCTGGAGCCTGAGCTGGTGGGGGCTAACCCGCCAACAGACTGAGAACACTGATGAACCATGGGAAAGCATGGGAAAGGAGATGCCTACCAACTCTTAAAAGCTGCAAACCAAACTCACAGTCCCAAACTCTATTCCAACACATAGGGACACTTCAGGAAAATGTAGAACTGCCCCATAAGGGTTTCAAGGGTACAGATCTGTATGGGATCAGGTAGCCCCATCTTTCTCTTGAGGAGAAGCTGGTGAGTTTGAACTGCCAATCATTCGATAGCAGCTGAGCTCTATCATGCGGGATCCTTCATCAAGATGACAAACTCATTGGAGCTGATTCCAGGTCGTTGAGACCTGACACAGGGTTTCTGCAGATAGCCTCATCTTTTTCCTGAGGAGCAGGTGGTGGGTTTGAACCACATTCCTTGATGTTAGCTTTCCAATACTCACCCAACGGTTCCACCTAGAGTTGAAGAATTTGTACAGATCATTTAGTTAGGAATCGAATCCAAGTTTCCATAACAAGGTTTTTTAAAATGATGGAATTCTGGGCTAAGGAGTGCCTAATGCAGATCATCACAATTTTCAAACAATGAGAACAAAGCAGAGAATACAGAAAGATACGCACTTGTGGTTTATTGATCATGCTAAATCTTTTGACTATGCAGATCGTAAGTATGGATAGTTTAGAGAAGAAGGGGCATTCCGGAACACTTCATTGTGCTCATGGCAAAATTGTACATGGATCAAAAAACAGCTCTGCAAACAGAACACAGGAATACTGGGGAGATGGTACACTAGATGAAGAAGAAGATGGTACATCAGGATTGGAGGAAGGCTTATTAACAATCTGTGATATGCAAGTGAGACACAGCTTGGCTGGCTGAAAGTAGGGAGGACTGGAAGCACTTGCTGATGAAGACCAAGGAGTGCAGCTTCAAGTGTGGATTGCCACTCAATGTAAGGAAGAGCCACATCCTGACCACTGGAGCAATAGGTCCAGTTGATGACCAATGGAGAGCATACTGCGTTTGTCAAGTATTTCATCTTGCTTGGATTCACAATCAGTGCTCATGGTAAGATGTAGTCAAGAGATCAAAAGAGGTGTCACATTGGGGAAATCTGCTGCATAGGACCTCTTCAGAGTATTGAAAAGCAATTCTGTTACTTTAAGGGCTCAGGTGTGCCTGACCTAAGCCATGGCATTTCCAGTGTCTCATATTCCTGAAAAAGTTGGACACTGAATAAAGAAGAATTGGTGGGTCTGAACTATGGTGCCAGAGAAACGTATTGAAAGTACCATGTGTGCTAGTCTGGGTAAACTAGAGAAACAACTCATAGACACATATATGGATATAAGGGAAAGGTTTATATACAAGAGGAATGGGACATTGAGAAAGCATCCCAAGTCAGTCCAATTCAAAGTCATAAGTTCGATATTAACACATATGCCCAGGCTGAGCCCTGGTGGCGGAGTGGTTGTGCACAGGACTGTGGCCACTGGGATGGAGGTTCAATTCCAGCAGTGGGGCTGGGCGTCCTACTCCCACCACTGGAGAGCAGCGATGCCCCCCCAAAAAACAAACAAACAAAAAAAAAACACATATGCCCGATATCAGTCTATAAAGTCTCCTTCCTACTCACAAAGCCACAGGCCAGTGGGTGCAGAGTTCTGGCGCTGTCAGGGGTCTCCCCAGAGCTCCTCGCTTCCAGGGTTCAGGGTCAATCAGCAGCATCCAGTGGTGGTAGAAGCAACTCAGTGCTGGCAGGGCTCTCCATATGGCTTCTCCAGCTTCAGAGGTCTAGTCCCATCAGGGTAGGACTGTGTGGCTTCTCCTCCGGCTCCTCCAGCTCCTCGGACACTGCCATCTTGTCTTCTCCATAGTTCATTGTCTCTGAGACTAGCTCCCAACAACTGGGGAGATAGCTTCTCATCTCCACGAGTGAAATATCGCAAGATTTCCCAGAAGTCTCAGGAGAAAGCCATGCCCACACAGAGTCCTCATTGGCTACTCAATGCCTATCTCCAGATTAACAGGCTAGACTCCACCCCTACATTTCAATGATGAAATTAACATAAGCACATGACCGCCACACCATGGAATGCTAAACATGCAAACAAATTCATCTTTGAAGGCAGAGTGCTTTTAGAGACAAGGATGGTGAAACTCTGTCTTACCTCTGTGGACATGTTGCCAGGACAGACCAGTTCTTGGGGGAAGGACATAATATGTGATCAAGGAGAGGGGCAACAGAATAAGAAGAAAGCCCTCAAGGAGATGGATTGACACCAGAGTTACAACAATGTGTTGCACAAATGTTAGCATGACTGAGGAATTGAATTGTATGGTACTTGAAGTACATGCCAATAAAACGATTTTTGCAAAAGAAGCAGTCATTTGAAACGTAATTTCAAACCTTCTGCAAAATTTACCCCCTGTAGAAACTGTGGCACGTTGACCATCCTTCAAGAGACTGAAAAAGGTTCTTTTCCCCCTCAGATAAATTTGTATTCTTTCTGTTATCGAGCAATGACAACTTACTCACCCATTGCCAGCAGTTGATTTAGTGCCTGGCAGCACGGCCCTAATTCAGACCAAATGCTGATGGGAGGGTCTCCATTTGAAGAAATCAGTATGTGTGCTTCATTGTCTGCAATCTCCCGGTGGTACAAACAGCTAAGCCTTCCACAGAGGCCAATGTTGGCTGCTTGAGCCCGCCCTGAGGGCTTAAGAAGAAAGGGCTGGCAATCTACCTTGGAAAGGTCACATGTCTTGAAAATTCTGTGGAGGGAAGTTCTGTTCAGAGACAAATGGGGTCAACAGGATTCAGTCAACTCAGCAGTGATTTTTTTTCTTCCAAATTTTATTTAGAGATCTTCTTGTATATGTTTTAAAATAATGTGTGTTATCTGGAACCTGTGAGCTATAAGGCAATAAGTCCAGCTGAACAGACGGTTGCATTCTGGTACAACTGTCAGGAAGTAAAGCATGTCCACTGAGAATGAGGAGGTGGTATGTGGCTGTGCCAGGTGCCTTAGCATGCCATATGTTCTGCCTGCTCCTGAGCCATCTTCACAATTGTTGTGTATGGACACCTTGTTGCAGCCACTATAGTTGATCTGTCTCCTTGAAGAGGGTCCTCTTTTTTGCTAGCCCTTTACCAAGTGTGATATCATTTTCCAGTGATGGACCTCTCGTGAGAACATGTCCAATGTCTGTGAGACAAAGTCTTGTTATCCTTGCTTCTAAGCAACACCCTTGCTCTGCTTCCTCTAAGACAGATTTTCTTGTTCTTCTGGCAGTCCATGGTACATTCTGCATCTTAGCAAACACCCTAATCTGAACATATCACTTCTCTTAGATCTTTGGCTCCCAAGTGCCTGGAAGCAATTGAAAACACTGTGGCTTGGGTCAGGTGTGCCTTAGTCCTCAAACGCTCATGTTTGCTCTTTGACACCTTGAAAAGGTCTTGTTCAGCAGATTTGCCCTGTGCAATGGGTTGTCTGATTTCTTGACTGCTGTTTCTAAGAGCATTGATTTGGGATCCAAGCAAAATGAAATCCTTGGCAACTTCAAGATTTGTCCCATTAATGATGATGTTGCTTTTTGATCTAGTTGTGGGATTTCTGTTTTCTTTATGCTGAGTTGTCATCCATACTAAAGGTCGTAGTCTTTGGTCTTAATTAGTAGTGTTTCACTTGTCTTCACTTTCAGCAAGCAACGCTGGGGTCAACTGTGCCTTTCAGGCTAGTGCTGAGCCTTTCCAATCCTGTTGCCCTGTTCTTCTTCACCCAGTCTAATTTGTCGGGTTATTTACTCTGTCATCAGATGGAACAGACTGGTGAAAAGACACAGCCTTCGTGCACACCTCTCCTGATGTTAAACCATCCAGTGCTCCCTTGTTTGGTTTAAACAGCTACCTCCTGGACTATGTGTACTTTCCACAGGAACATGATCAGGGTTCTAGAGTTCTCATTCTTCTCCATGTTAGCCGTAGTTGGAATCCGCTCAGTGGCAGTGAGTTCGGGGTTTCTGTAGTCAAATACCTTTGCAGAGTTAGCAAAACACACATAGGCATCCTTCTGACATTCTCTGCTTTTAGCCAAAGTCCACCTGACAATGGCATTGATATTGCTCATTCCAGGTCTTCTAAATCCTGGCTTTCGTTTTTTGGCAGTTCCTTGTCAACATATTATTGCAACCAGTGTTTATTTTTTAATTATTATTACCTTCTGCAAAGTTTTACTTGCATGTGATATTAATGATCTTGTTCAATACTTTCCATAATCTGTTTTATTACCTTTCTGTGGAATGAATATGAAACCCTCCCATTTGGTTGGCTGAGTAGCTGTCTTCCAAATTTCTTGGCAAAGATTAGAGTGTTTTCAGGTCTGCTTCAGCCTGTTGAAACATTGAAGTTGATTTTCCATCAATTCTTGGAGCTTTGTTCTACACTCATATGCAAGTGTAACTTGGAATTCTTCTTTCAGTATCACTGGTTCTCAAACATATGCTACCTCTTGAAATGGTTGAGTGTCAACTACTCATTCTTTTTGGTTCTGATCATTCATTTCATATTCTTTCAATGTTTCCTGCATCATTCCATTTTTTTTTTTTTTGCACACAGAATCCTTCAATATTGTAACTGGAGGCTAGAATTTGTTCTTCAGTTCCTTGAGATGTGTTGAGCATGCTCTTGCCTTTTGGTTTTCTAATTACAGGTGTTGTATGTTTCATTAAATGGCTTCACCTTGTGAATGGCCTTGATGTCAGATGGAGAGCCTTGGAAAGTCTACTGTTGATGATGTAGCTAGATTACATTGTCAAACCTCATCATTTGTTCTCCCTTTTGACCCATTTTAAAGTGGTTACAGTTTTTTGTCTTTGGGGGACTTTTTAGTTTTTAAACAGTTTGGTTGAGCATTGTAGTAGCCACCTAATCTGGTGTCAACTTGAGGATGAAGAGTATAAGGGTGGAGTCCAGCCTGTCAATCTGGAGATAGTCAATGAGCCCTCTGTGTCGGCATGGCCTTCTCCTGAGAATTCTGGGGAATTCAATACTTCCTTTTCGGAGGCAGGAAACACACACTCTCTCTCTCTCTTATTCACTTCCTTGGAGACACTCAACTGTCAAATCTGTCTTAGAGGAAGCAGAGCAAGGGTGCTCCTTAGAAGCAAGGAGACATTGCTGAGGAGAAGCCACACAGAGCAGCCCTTGTGCCCCGAGAGGGGCAAGCCACAATGATGCAACCAGACCTCTGGAGCCAGAGAAGCCACAGAGAGACCCCTGCCAGTGCTGAGATGCTTACAATGCCACTGGATCCAAAGACTTTCTACCCACTGGCTTGTGATCCTCCTGTATTCGGCTTCATTGCATGTGTTTCATGAGTCTGAAGAGGACTTTATAGATTGGTATGAGACATATGGGCTAATATTAGACTTACGGTCTTGGACTGGACTGGGTTGGGAAGTTTCCTCAATGTTCATTTGCTTTTGTATATAAACCTCTCCCTTATTTACATATGTGTGCTTATGAATTCGTTTCTCTCGTCTATGCAGACTTACAGAAACATCATTCACATATCGAACCATTCAATAGTTCACGCGTATCAAGAAAACTATACAAAATTGTTTCTGTTATTGATATTTTATGCTTTTCCTGGATTGAGATTTTGCTCTGTTCTATCATTGTTGTTGTTTCATTCTTCTTGTTTTTGCTTTGAATTATTTTCTATGTATGATATCCAGGACAAGTAAATCTATAGAGAAAGTCACTGAATGAATAAATACCTAGAGGCAGGGCAGAAGAGATTGGGGGGATATGAGGAGCTAGTAAGGATGAGTATAAGAAAGAGGAAAATGTTCTGTAATTGATTGTGGTGATGATTGCACAACTCTTCTTAATATGACTGAACTATTAAATTGTATGCTATGTGAATTATATGCCAATAAAACTATTAAAGGCGCTCTACTTGGTCTTCTCAAATGCCCCTTTGAAAATTTTAATTCAACACTTCTACATCCCCATTTCTTCCAGTCATTTTAGCTCACGTTTCAGAATCTCTTCTGATATTCAAGTAAGCCTCTTTCTTTCCTGTCTTTTCCCTTACCTCTTGCTATCTTCATGTATGCTGTTCTCAATGTCATGTCATTAATTCAGTCACTCATGCGCAGTGAGACAAATCTGTTCTTGAGATGGTCTCTAAATTTAAGTGTGATGCATTCAAGGTCCATCATGGCTGTCATGGACTAGTCTTTATTTTCTTCAACTTCAGCTTGAATTTGCATATGAGTAATTGATAGTCTGTTTCACAGCTCCCCCTGGTCTGGCTTTTGGCTCCTGACATAGAGTTTCTCTATCATCCCTTCCCACAGCAAGTCATCAACTTGATTCCCGTCTAATCCATCTGACAAAGTCCATGTGACTCATCACCATGTAACCTGTGGGAAAAAGACATGTGCAGTGAAGGCGTTGTTGAATTTGAAAGGTTTTATCATACAATCTCAAACTTTGTTCCTAGCCCCAAGGCCATGTTTTCCAACCATTGATCCCCTTTTGTCTGCAATCATCTATGGAGATCAGAGATATGTTCAAAGATGCTTTATTGATACTAAGTCATGGTGGTGCCGTGGATTAAGCTGGGGATTAAACTGTAAGATTAAGATGAAAGGGAAAGATGAGGTTTTCTGCTCCCAGAAAGATTTACCATCTTGGGAACACTACATGGAGTCACTGTGAGTTAGAATTTACTCTGAGTTGGCTATCAGTTATTGGTATATGTGAACTGGAATCCTAGTGGCAAAACTTTTTCACTTACCCTCCTACCATTTCTGCTCAAGAGCATTGGCTGAAGCAAGTCATGTGGCCAAGACTAAATTCAAGTAGGTGGATAAGTGAAATCTTTTCATGTTCCCAGAAGGAAGAGAAGCAGAAATATTGATGACTAACCCCACTGACTTCCACGACCTCTATTTAGTAATAATGTGTAAGTATGCATACCTGTTCCTCCAACATCCAGTTTGATGGTAGATATCTTTAAAAATGTCTTCCTAGAATCAATTAAAGAAGCTAAGTTTAGTTCTCAAAACTTTTCATTTCAACTGTTTGTTTTTTGGGGGGCATCACTGCCCTCTGGTGGTGGGATAGGAGACCCAGCCTTGTTGCTGGATTTGAATCTCCAACCCAGTGGGCCGCAGTCCCATGCACAACTACTACACCACTGGGGCTCAGCCCCAGCACTGTTTTTATACCGGCACTGTTTTTATATATTAAAAAAGAAAGTGTTTAAGATGCAGAGAAAGCATTTGTAAATAGATATGAGAACATGGCACCTGACCATGTAAATATTTTATTTCCCAAATGTCATTAAGAGGAGTCCAATATGGCCCACGTTTAATTTTTCCATTGGTCATCTGGTTACTCAATATATATTGGATTGGTTGGTTCATTTTATGTTCCAGACAAATGTGGTGGCCACAGAGACAACAAAATTCAGCCAGACGATAAAGACCTGTTTCTGTTTCAAATCCACTTGGCCTTCGTCTCCCAAACTCAGTGGTGAAGCCTGGGAGAACTCCCTTGAGGCAGATGCTAGCACTGATAACAAGGCCCTGGCTATAAACTGTGAGGGGAATTTTCTAGATGAACGCCTCAAAAATGCTGTTGGAAATGGAGTGTCTTTGTTCAGTGCATGGTCCAAATTCTTCCTGATTCATGACTTTCACTGTCCCTTTGATTGTTCCAAACATTGAAGAAGGGGAAAATTTCATTTTTTTTCTTATATGGCGATCTTGCCAATGTTTGAAATCAGGGTTTTACCCTGCAAAATAGAATTTCAAAATCCCGTGGAATCCAGAATCTTTTTTCGAGTCTTAGAGGTTGGATCACCCCTGAAACTGTGGCCATAAGAGAATCTCTCCATCTTAAACCCACAGCATCCCTACGAGTATTCTTTTAATCAAACTTAAGTTAGCAAAGGATCTCAGCTTTGAACATTGTGCTTTTTCAGAAACAACTCTCTCTCTCTGGGGGTGGGAGAATGAGGAGGCTTTCTAGTCCTGCTGCAGACTAGCTTGGCAAACCCTCAGGGTCAATCTAGTCTGTCCTCTGAGGTCAGGGGGAGTCAGGACAGACTCCATGACAGTGAGTTTAAGCTGAGATCTCGATGGGGAGATCCCTGGTGGTGTAGTGGGCTTCAGAATGAGCTGCTGACTAAAAGGCCAGTGGTTCAAAAGGTGAAAGACAGGCTGTCTACTCTCCCAAAGAGTGAAGGGCTTGGAAACCCAAGGTATGGTTCTGCCCTGTCCAGGAAGGGCGCTATGCATTGAAGTCGAGTCGGTGGCAGTGAGTTTGCTTTTGTTTTAGCTTTATGGGATGAAATTGACAACAGTAACTCCAAATGTTAGAGGACAAGCCTAGAGAACAGAGAGTTCCTGTTCATTGTGGGAGGGCAGAGAGATACTATTGAAAAAGAAGGCGAGAAGGGTGGTACAATTTGAGGAATGTAATGGAGGTCAGTGAATTAGACATGTAGAAATTATTAAATGGGTACATGCTTGGCTATGTAAATTTTAACAACCAATAATAAAATATTATTTTTGACTTTTTTTTTTGCATCACTGCCCTATGGTGGGGGTAGGAGGCCCAGCCTTGCTCCTGGAGAGCTGCTCCTGGATTTGAACTGCCAGTCCAGTGGGCCGCAGTCCTGCACTCAATCACTCTGCCACCGGGGCTCAGTCCTAAAATATTATTTTTAATGGTATGTTTCTTAACCTGAAGTCTAGTGTTTTCTGGAACAAAGGGATGGCCAAAAATATCTGCTTCATTGAGATGCAGGAGGGAAGTTCCCTAATCACAGCAGAGCCAGCTCTGCTTATAACGATGGGGCTGGAAGACTGGAACACTGCTCAAGGGCAGTGATAGTCCCTGCCCCAGAAACCCCAGTGTCTTCTTTCAGCTCATCCCACCCCCTCATCGGGACACCCTCTATTGAGTCAGGGCTCTAGAGAGCAAGGGTTCCTCCTTACTATTTCAGTGATTTTAGCAGATTCAAGCATTTTGTAAATGAATATTTAAGAAAACAGTGGGCAGGTTGGTCAGAGGTCCAAAGGATCCGGCTAGCTAAGAAGAATGGAGAATCTGCAAGTAAGTCAGGGTGAGGCAGGAAGCCATCAATGGGAGAGCAAGTGGCAACAGACACAACAGGAACAGGGTCAGTCGATGGGATAACAGCATTTCTTCCAGGTAAATGTATACAATTGACTATGGAATGGTAGATATGTAAGTCACTCTCCTCACTCTTAGAAAATATACATTGGGAGTTTTTAGGGGGAAAGGACCATATCTGTTGGAGTTTACACTAAAAAATGCTGGGCATCTATCTAGAGGGGAAAGGAAAAAGTGAAAATGATGAAGAAATGGGGTAAAATGTGAACCTGAGCTGGGTCTTGGTATCAGGTCTGAGGTTAATTATTCTTGGCAGAGTCAGAGGAGGCTTGGTGGCATCATGGGTTATCCACTGGGCTGACAGCCACAGGTTGGCAGTTTGAACCCACCAGGCAGCTCCTGGAGAGAAAAACTAGACCTTCTACTCCTGAAAGATCAATAGCCTTAGAACCTCAGAGGGACAGCTCTCCTCTGAGTGAGAAAGAACTCGGTGGTGGCCAGTGTTTTAGAGACCATAGAATCCGGGGTTTAAACCAAGACCCTTTGTTTTTGGAAAACACACATAATTGTATATTTCTTTCTTTCTATCATGTTTTGTGTGATTTCCAACAAATCCAGTTCAGGCTCCCAGTGGGTGATTTCAACAAGGCTGTTCCGTGACACTGGCTGCATTCTCTCGGGTGAGGGAGCTTCCCTCGGCTTTCTGTTCTGGCTGTTCATCCGTCTAGTGTCTGGCCCCCTTCACAGTCTCATCTTTGTTTTAACATAATTGCTGACTGTTTGGCCAAACCAGGACACTTTTGACAGCGCAGGGGGACACGAAGAGCAATTACGCCAGGACAATGGGGAAACGCCAGGCATCTCGTCAGACGAGGCCAGCGGTTCTCAACCTGTGGGTCACATCAAACGGCCCTTTCACAGGGGTCATCCGATTCATAGCAGTAGCAAAATGACAGTGATGAAGTAGCAACGAACAAAATTTTATGGTGGGGGGGGGGTCACTACCACAGGAGGAACTGTATGAAAGGGTCACTGCATTAGGAAGATTGAGAACCACTGGACTAAACCCTGTGAATTGGTGACTTTGGCAAGTGTGGTCAGGTGGTGCATTGGGCATGAGAGCTTGATTAGAGGGGGCTCAGGAGAGAGGAAGAGAGAGATGAGAGACAAGACAAAGGAACCGGGGGTTTCTGATGAGAAAGAGGTAGAGATAGATGATAGATAGATAGATAGATAGATAGACAGATAGATAGAGATCTGCAGGAGTGAGAGAGGGATGTGCAGACTGGAGAAGGAATGTTTAGATGGCAGAATCAGCAGCACGCATTGTAAGTTATGGAGGACAAGCCAGTGTGTGATTGGGAAGGTGGGGGTGCAGTGGGGATAGAGGTGTGGGTTGGGGCGCTTTGAGTTTAAAAATTCAGAAGACACTTGGTTGGAAGATGAATGAAGGGGGAAGGGGACATGTGCTTCCTCCTTGAGAGGCAGCCACCATAGCCAACATTGGACAGTTTGATGCAGTCAGAGTTGTTCTTGTTCTCACGTTACTGTGCAACAATGCAAGAGCGTCTGCTGGACCACTAGATGTCACCCTCACCTAAATGACTGAGCCCAGGGCCATCACGTGGATCCCGAGTCACGACAACCCTATAGGTTTTTATAGAGTTGGCCATAGGATTTGGAGGACTGCAATCTTTACAGAAGCAGACTGCTACATCTTTCTCCCAAGAGGCGGCTGGTGGGTTTGAACTGTGGGTCTTTTACTTAGCAGCCAAGCCAAGCACTTTAACCACAGCAGCTCTTAAGTTTTAATCCCCAAACTCCAATCTCTTCTTGCAGACTGATCCCAAGAGATCTTGCAAGGAAATGCAGAACTGCTCCATTGGGGTTCCTAGGCTGACAGGGTTTCCAGGAGGAGGCTGCCTTCCCAGTGTGCTTGGGAGTGGCTGATGAAGGCCAGCTGGAACCACCGGTCTCTTGTTAGCAGCCCAATATTGACTCTCCCGTGCCATCCGCAATCCTTGCTAAGTTCCAGTTCCCCCGACTGCCTCCAGTTGGTTCTCCTCAGAGTGACCCCACAGGGCATAGTGGAGCTCTTGCAGCGGCGAATGACCGGCAGCTCCAAACTGTTCTTTTAACCACTTCACTTTAAAGAGAGATTCCATCTTGAGGCGTACACAAGGTGGACACCATGTTCATTTCAAAGAGAGAGAAAGCACGTGCACGCGCACATGCACGCACACGTTCTCTGAAGACCGGGCTAGAAGGCCGTCTGAGGGGAATGATGCTGTGTACTAGGTATTGGGCTGCTAACTGGGCAAAAGCAGTGGTTCCTATCCAACCACCAGCCACTCCTAGGGGACCAAAAAGATGGGGCTGTCTGCTCCC
>PVJH01013552.1:0-59997 GCA_004026705.1 Nesogale talazaci | reverse complement strand
GGATGTTAAAAAGACAAGCTCTTTCCAGCAGCTGAGATCTCCCCCACCCTCTAGTGCTAGTGCTGGATTATGTAGCCTACTTAAGCAACTTCCAACACTAACCAGAATATGGGTAGAAATTCAACATTTTCATAACACATTTTAAGCAATAATGTTTATCCTATGCCCTCTGAAATTGGAATAAGACCCTAATGTACTTGGGGATTACTCAGGGAACAAACCACCTAGATGATTACTTTGCCCATTCAAGCTGAAGGAAAAGTGGAAGTGGAAAAGCCTAACAGGGGAACAAGAGAACCTTAAGATTCTTCAACATTTTCACCTCAATCCAGTAAGCTCTTTCCTTCCAGCTCAGCTTATATGAATATCTGAGTGATGGTTTCAGTTTGCTACCAATATTGTGCCCCACTTTTCTGCAGAGGCTTTTAAATGTCAAAAGTTAAACCACAGAATTGTCACAAAGAATTTTTTTTCAAGGTTAAGCAGATTTGTCGATACCCTTTGTTTCATTATCATCTACTAGCTCAAGCATAATTAAATTTATCAGTGCTATCATTAGTCTTAATCAGCAGCACATTTAAGTCTATTTTACTCAGAGCTAAAGATTTGTGTCCATCATTTTCCCCAACACAGATGGCAGAGCTACACACTTCATTTCGCTCATATTTTCAATTTAATCTTCTATCTTGTAGTTGGTGGGGCAAGCATTTTACAATTCGCTGATAACCTGAGAGCTGGTGGTTCAAATTCCCCCAGCAACTCTGTGGAAGAAAAGGTCTGGTGATTTCCTTTGATTAAGGATACAGCCATGAAAATCCTCCAAATCAGTCCTACTCCATGATACAGGGGTTTCCGTGAGGGAGGAGTGATTACACAGCAACCAGAGCATTTCAGATTAAATGAACTTTTAAAACATTGATCAATTCAAAATGTTTCTTCTTTTATCAGTTCAAAAAAATTATGTTATAAAAACAATTAGTTCATTTCATAGAGTAGCATAACTTTTGGGTGGGTTTTGGTTTTGTGGAGACTCGGTTAGGAAATGAAGTAAATATGCATCGTGGGTTATCACAGCATTGTTAATTACAAGCAAATCCTATCCACTAGACTGTATTGGGTAGATTTTTTTTAACTGACATATAACACATTTATAATCAGAAAAAAAATATTTTAGTTAACCAGATTTACTCAATTTTCTGACATTGAAGTTATTTTCTCCTGTCTCAAGATAAGTACATCGTGAATGTTGCTGGCATAGTTGGGTAAAAGACCATGCAAAAAACCAAGCTCCCTGCCATTGAGTTGATGCCTCTGTGGGTTTCTGACACTGCAACTCTTTATGGGAATACAAAGCCTCATCTTTCTCCCTCCGAGTAGCTGGTGGTTTCAAACTCCTGACCTTGTGATTCAGAGTCCAACGTGGAACTACTACACCTCCAGGGCTCCTCATAATCATTATCAAAATACATTGCTTTTTTTAATGGCTAACACATATTACATATAGAAACTGGAAAATAAAGCACAGCTAGCCAAATATAGCCTATTTTAAAAGAAAGCTTTCAGATAATACTGTACTTACCAGAACTTGAAGCTCCTCACATAAAGAAAAGAAATAAAAAAAGTTTTTAGGTGGTAGAAGAAGTCACACTATCACCACAGATATGGAACCTGTTCACTTATTGCAAAGAAATTATTGTCTTTGGATTTATTCTTAGTTCGTCCATCCAAGGATTAACTTGAGCCAATTATTTTAATCTTGGGTGATGCTAATCATGACAGAATTCACCTTAAAGGGGCTACAGCCCAAACCAAATCCACTTTGTAACATGCTTGTCCAGAAACTTTCCTAACTGGAATTTCTCCTTGCATTCTTAGTGTCACCCTACAGAAAAAATCCTTTGCTAATTCACGGTATTTCTATCCCAGATAATTTCAAATTCGGGTTTATTGATGTTAAAGGGTAATTTGTTATTTTGCTGCTAAAATAAAAATGGATTGATAATTTTTTATTCTTTGAATAATTGTAATTACTAATTTTAAGTCCTTATTTGCTCACAGCATTCATTAAAAATCAAAAGAACCCAAGATGTTTCCTCTCTTCCTACAAAAGCTTTAAGTGTCCCTGTTTAAAACCGCAGCCATGTAGCTATCATAAAAATGTCCCTATGTGCCATCAGTTTGACCACTCAGCAAACACAAAACAGATGCAAATGACACCACCCCATGAATTGAATCAATTGTTCGGTTCTGCATATGCAGCTCTCTTCTATGCTTTCCTTGATCCTCCCAGGATTTGAATGTTTCGGTCATTTGTCCTACATGAACTCCCAGATGGCACCAGACCCCTCTAAGGAGTCTAATCTTATCTGAAGCCTTTTTTGCTTAATTAGGATTATACCTAAGCTTCTGGAGCAGTTCTGAATAACAGAAACAAGGCAGAAACCTCAGGGAGAAGAAAACTCAGTTAATAATTCAAACAATTTCCCTCCAGAGTGCTATCTCCAAACACATCACAAAAGTGAAGAGATCATGAAATTGCACACTTTGCCTAATGAATATTGACTTTGTAGCAAGGCACCTGTTAAGTATCTTTAAAGCGAGTGTACAGAAGAAATGGAGGGAGGAAAGGAAGAGAAATAATACTGTTTTGCTTTGATTCATCTCCGTTTATAATCATCTGCCTCTAAAGAAAGAAATGCAATGGGATCAATAACGCAACGTCTAGTCACTGGGTCGCAACAGGCTCAATGACATCCTTGGCGTCTGAATTAAAGTTAAGATTCAAACAGGTTGTGGTTAGAAATAGTTGAAATCAACTCTAAAGTAACAGATTTTATTTGGTCTGCGGATTTGAAGACTATAAATCACGTTGATAAGCAATTCACAGCATAGGTCCTATTTCAGCATCAAAGTAATGGAACCTCAAGATATTCCTTGTGGTCTCTTCCAGGAAAACATATCATTATCCTTGTTTCCACCTTGGATCAAAACCAACTGATAGACTGGTTGATTGACTAACTTTAACAGAATAAGAAAGGCCTCTCCCAGAATACTTTTGCTACCCTTTAAACCTCTCCTGAACGGTACTTGGTTTTGTGGGCCGTATTGTCACAGAACCATCTCTATAGCTCTTCTCAGACTTGAATGCACACTCAGGTCACCGAGGATTTTGTTAGCAGCAATCTGGCTCAGAAAATCAGGGCATCTCAGATACTGCATTCCTTATAAGCTGCTGCCAGTGGTCCAGGAACAATACTTAATTATAGAGCAGAAGAAATGCCAAGGGGAGACATCTCTGCGAGTGCTGGCTTCATCGGCAGTTCTTTCTTGCCAGTGCCTTCATTTTCCCAGGCAAACGTATCTGAACTTTGTTAAGTTTTGCCTGGTCACTGTGAACAGAAAGGTCTAAAGTTCAGCAGACATGCACTGAAGTCCAGCACACGAGAGTTCATGTCTTGACTCTACCACTTGACTATTTGCATGTCCCTATATGCCTTCATGTCCCTATTTTCCTGGCCATAAACTGTAAAACACTACCTACCTTGTAGCTTTGTTATAAGGAGTAAGAAAACATATAGCACATACGATATAACTCCCGCTTGCTTTCCAATTTTATTTCAACCCATGTATCTCACTCTACATATAGTCTACTTAGTTGGCATTCCTTAGGTGTTGCTTGCTTTTTTGAGTTGCAAACTTTTACCTAAGTGCTATTTTTGCATGTCTTCTCCTAGTCCAAATCCCTAACTTTCATTCCTTCCACCTTTCCAAATCTTCCTTCAATTCTCAGTTCATCTGAGAAAAGCTCTTTCAAATCCCCCCTCCTACTTCACCCACTCCCAGCCAGAGTACATACCTTACAGAATGTACAAATCTACTCGACACACTTCACACTGCATTTATAAGGTGGGGGACTCTTAGTTAATAAGCTCATCAAATACACAAAGTATAATTTATTGATCATCTCTGAATCTCCAGAAACAGGTCAGTGTCTTATCCAGAGTAGTTAGTCAATAAATAACAATTAAAGGATGATTTCTCTTCCAGGTTCAATACAGGTGTATAGTGCTGCCCAAAGAACTCAGCCTCACCGTATCTGCTAAAATTCACCTTATGTGGCAGGCCTAAGGAACTCAAGGATGGAACCAGAAAATATCAGGATAATGATAATTTTGAAGCTATTATAAACATATTCTATGATCTTTTTATCCAACAAAAGGTAATTTCATCTGTGTCCCACTATTATCAGGTGAACTACTGGATATTCAAACTATGCATCCTCTACCTTAGAAAATCTTTTCCACATTTACAAATTTATTTAACATTAAAGTTGGCACTACCTTCTGGGTTCAGAATTTTTCACCCAAACTTATTCATTCATTCAACAGATGCTTACTATGTACTCACTCTGTGCCAGACACACAAGGCAACTGAATGCAATTTTTGAATTTTGTCTTCAAGGTTTTTACATTATCCTGCAAATCGAACAAAAAGCAAATGCATTCACTAGCTAGGGTCCAAAGAGGAGGTCTTATATGAAAGTCAGCTTTATGCAAGAATAAGTGATGACCCTATCCAATCACAAAACAGAGAATGGCCACATCATTACACAAAGACTAAATCACATTATCACCAAAGGGTCAAGCCACTGAGAATCACAGCACGATCAAGTGGATGCATAAACTTTACATAACTAAAATGCCACATGGCATCATGGTTAGCATTACTCTCTTCTCATATCTCAGGATTCATTTCCACCAGATGCAAGCTGTTAATTTGCAAAATAGATAGTAGCTTTTTTATTATTGTATGTGAACTGTCAAGTAATGAGAAGTCTATTGGTGAGGAGAGGAGTAAAGTCTGCAATATATAACTAAAGTTATATATTAACATGGGAAACAATGGGAAACAATGAAACAAAGTGGGAGTGATAATGGTCCAAGTCACGAAAGATCTCATGAAGCAGGTAATGTGGTGAGAAGAAATACAAAAATGCAAGTGGAAAGGCATTAGAACATGTGAGATGAGTCTTCCTGGCAGATTAAACATGACAGTAGAGCTTGAGTCAAGAGAATGCATGATGCATTTGAAGTATTTGAGAATCCTAAGTGAATATGGTAGTTACATATCTGATGTCAAATCAAGACTTTTAAGACTGAAGGGGTGGAGGGTTAGCTTTGCAACTTGATGGCCTCATTAAGAGAAGCTAAATAGATAACTAGCTGAATGGCAGTCAGACACACTCTCTGCTTTGTCTTCCAGCTGACAAGCCACACGGAGCTTTGCTGATGGCAGCCAGAGCCTTGGAGCTGGAGGAGAGACGTGCCAGTGCTTAAGATAATTCCATAGCCACTGGATTCACAAGACTTCCTACCCACTGGCCTGTGATCTTCCTGCACTTGGTGTCATCGCAATTGTTTTATGAGTCTGAAGAGTAATTTACAGACTGATCTATATGGATATATGGGCAGAAATTGGACTTATGGACTTGATCTGGACTGGGCTGGGCTCTATTTTTAATGTCCCATTCCTCTCTAATAAAAAGCTATTTCTTCACCTATTGATGGGCTTTGTGTTCCCAATCTTTGTGTCCCCAATACTCCCCCTCATTAATAATAGTATAATTTTAGCTCATTGATGCCTGACACCGGATCCCTTCACCAACTCATGATCACACAGGCTGGTGTGCCTCTTCCATGGAGGTTTTATTGCTTCTGGGCTGAATGGCTGCTTGTTTACTCAGGCCTTTAAGACCACAGATTATATATCTTTTGGTAACTGGGCACCATCAGCTTTCTTCACCACATAAGCTTATGCACACATTTGTTCTCAGCGATCATATCAGGAAACTGAGCACACAATGTTATGCCTTTTAGTACTTGAAGCCTGATATCTAATCCCTTTGACACCTCACGGTTCCACAAACTAGTGTGCTTCTTCCATGTGGGCTTTGTTGCTTCTGAGCTGGATGGCTGCTTGTTTACTTTCAAGTCTTTAAGACCCCAGACGCTCCATCTTTTGATAAGTGGGCACCATCAGCTTTCTTCACCACCTTTGTTTATGCACACATTTGTCTTCAATGATCATGTCGGAAAGGTGAGCATCTTGGAATACCAATTTAATAGAACAAAGTGTTCTTGAACCGAGGAGGTACTTGAATGAAGGCCAGTGCCCATCTGTTATCCTACTACTAACCCTATAAGTATGCACGTTAATCTCTTTCTCCATCCTCACTTATATATATGCTCCTATGTACATACCTGTATTTGAACCTCTATAAATGCCCTTTATCCCCCAGTTCTTTCCTCTATTTCCATTTGCTTCCCTCTTGTCCCACTATCATGCTCAGTCTCCATTTGAGTCTCAGTATTTTCTCTCTGTTACATTAGTCTTAATCAATCCCAATCGGCCTTCTCTCACCCACCTCTAAATTTGTATCAATTGTTATTCCCTTTCTCCTGGACTAGTCGACATCACCACCTTTCCCCCTCCTCCCCATTTCAATGTCCCCTACCCTGGAACCATCAGTCCCATCATTTTCGATTCCAAACTCTTTGTCCAGTCTATCTTGTCTAGGTAACAGAGGTAGCAATATGTACAAAAAAGGTCTCCTAAAATGGAGCAACTGAAGCAAATAAAACAATGATAACAACAACAAGAAACCCCCTCAATGTACTATACAGTATGTAACAGAATAATAAAAATAATAGCAATATAAAAACCTGTAAAAAGTTCAAGGTCTATAGTTGACCTCCTAGAGTAATCCCTGGTTGAGTCGGATGGGATGCTAATATGCTGGCCCCAAAGTATATCCTTGGCACTCCATCTGTGACTCTACACTCTGTTGCACACTCTTAGTGCTTTGCATTGGTGTGGTTGTGTCTGACAGGGTATACTCTTGACCCCGCTTCTTCTTCCTGGCCCCAATAGGCCTTGGGTCAGTGAGGGTAGCCATATTTCATAGTGGGGCCGACCGTAGAGTCCTCTTTGTGCATTAGCTGTTTTGAATGGGAATATCATCCTGAAGGCTTGGTGGACCAGAATGCACATCATTCTCTCTTCCTCCCCTTTCATTTGTTCTCATGTCCTCTGGTCAGGCATATCTCACTCCCCAAGTTTCAGCTTCAGTGCTAGTCTCCAAGGCAAATTCCTCTGGTAGAGAGGTGGCTGCCCCTATAGTTGGGGTTGAGGTTGTGTTCTCAGGTCCCTCCACTGGTTCTCCACTCCATGCTGTCATGCTGCATTCACATGCTGGGTCTCCGGGTTTAAGTTTGGTCCCTCTTTCCCTGTGGAGATATAAACAGTACGCTCCCTTTTGATGGTTTAGTGCCCCCTTCCCTTTCTACACGTCGCCATCTGCACCCCTCATCCCTCTTCCCTAGATGGCTACCATATGTAGCCCTAGATTTGATCTGGCCCCTGCCATATTACCTGAGCCTTCTCCCATGATCCTCTATATAGTAGCTTTTTTCCCGATTCCCCTTTCCAATTTTAAAATTATTAATATGCTTACCTCAGCGGATTCACATTGTACATGTCCTTTTGAGCTTGGCTAACTTTGCTTAGCATAATTTCCTCCAGTTCTTCCCATGCGGTGACATGCTTCATGTGCTCATCACTGCTTTTCAGCGATGCATAGTACTCCATTGTATGTATGTACCACAGCTTTTTCATTCATTCATCAGTTGATGGTAATATGGACTGCTTCCAACTCCTTGCAATTGTGAACTCTGCTGTGATGAACATTGGAGCACAGATCTCTGGTCATGGATTGTTGCTTGTCTCTTCTGGGGAATTGCTGGGTCATATGGTAGTTTAATTTCCATCTGTTTTAGATATCTCCAAATTGATCTCCATAGTGGTTGTACATACCTGCAGGTCCACCCGCAGTGTGTAAGCGACCCTATATCCCCACAGCCTCTCCAGCATTTGTTACTTTCTGACTTTTTGAATTAGGCTCTCCTTGAGGGTCTTAGGTGGTATATCATTATTGTTTTGATTTGCATTTCTCTTATGGCTAATGATTGGGAACATTTTCTCCTCTTGCAGAGGGGTTATAAGGAGGAGATGGGCCAGTTAAGATACAGGGTAGGAGCTATGAAATATGCAACCTTCCTCTAGTTCCCACTATCAAGACCCCAATTCTACCACATAAATCCAGCTAGACCAGGAGATGTACAGTAAAGTTGGAAACATGGGAAACTTAGGATAGATGATCAATCAAGACTAGTAATAGGAGTGGTAATACCAGGAGGGTGGAGAGATGGAGGAATAGAAAGGGAGAACAAACTTCAGGAACCTACATGTAGCCTCCTCTCTGGGACACAGACAACAGGGAAGCAAATGTTGGGACACATTGTACAGTGTACGGAATGAAAATGATAACAATTTGTAAATTACTAAGGATTCAAGGGGAAGGAGGGAGGAAAGGTAATATAGGGAGCTGATACTGGGGCCCTGGAGGAAGGGAGGATGTTTTGAGAGTGATAATGGCAATGGATGTGTAAATGTGGCCTGCATACAATTGATGTTGGTATGGATTGTGATGGGAGTTGTATGGGCCCCCAATAAAATGATTCTTTAAAAAAAGGGGGGAGAGGGGAAAGAGGAGCTTTTTTTTAAAGAGGAGCTTGTACCAAGGGCTCAAGTGGAAAATGTTTGGAAATGTATGTGGCAGCATGTGTGCAAATGTGCTTGATACAGATGATGTACTGAATGTAGTAGTTGCAAGAGCCCCCAATAAAATTATATTTTAAAAAGTTGATGAAGAAAGTTATTTCTTATACACATATGAATGTCTTTGAATTTGTTTCTGTAGTCAACCCAGATTAACACAATGACTATAAAAAATGGAAGCAAGAGGAAGAGAAATGGGAGTAATGAGATCATTGTTCAAGCCTACAGCAATTTTAGGGTTTCTACCTTGGTTAAGTGTCTACCCTAAGAAGTGTCAAGTAAGATGGGAGACCAAAGGACAGTTTTGAAAAGAAGAGTTGTGATTTGACTTATATCTCAAGGGATCATTTTAGCTAGTGTGTTCAAAAAAGAAATTAAATTAAAAATTTTTTAAAGAAATTAAAATACTGAAATAAAGCAGTAGACCAATTATAAAAGCATTGCCATAATAATATGAGCAAAAAATGATGATTACTTTAGATCAAGGTGGCTGTAGTGGAAAGTGGTCAGAATGTGGACGTTCTGGTTGTGGTGTCAACAGCATTAGCTGACAGATTAGATGGAGTGTGAGAAGGAAGAAATTGCTAGAGATGACTAAGATTTTGAAGCAAAGTAGCAAGAAGAGTGGAGTTGTTCATTTTCAAATGTAGAAAACTTCACAGCAGTCAGTCAGAGGATGGGTGGGTGGTAGTGAATAGTAAGTATCTAATAGTGCCTAACTAGTAGTATGTTGGATCTATAAAAATATCCAAGTAAAAATGTCAAGTAAGCAGTTGGAGACATATATGCAAGCTCGTAGTTTAGGGAAGAGGTTAAAAAAAGGAGAAAGAACTTTGAGTGTGCTATTTTTAGCAAAGCTCCAATTATGGCAGCCTTTGTACAACAGAACAAAATTGCCCCATTCCCACATCATTCTCATCATTGCCAGCACATTGAGTTCATCGGTGAAGCCATTACATCAATTCAGATATTCAAGGGATTCCTTTTATCTCATGAGTCTACTATTTCATAAAACAGAATGTCCTCTTTAGTGACTCCCCATAACATCCAAATCTAGGAAGCTGGACTGTGGTTTGATATTCTCTATAAGAAATTTATTGGGCACATTTTCATTAATGAAATATAAAATATCAGAGTGCTGCAGCAAAAGGTAGTGATGAAACTAGATGGCTCCCCGCTTTCGGAAGGAACAGCCTCTGGGCTTGATGGCTTCTTTGTAAACAAACAGCCATCTAAATAAGATGTCAACTAAGTCCACATGGAAGAAGCACACCAAATACATGATTCAAAGATTATTAACAATATATTTGAAAGCCAAAGAAGGGAATGATATTCAAGCTTCAATTAAGAAATTCTGGTTTGCAGAAAACTATGGATGACAGTGGAAGCCCAAAATACATTCAGAGGATCTACACATGTAATAAACCTTTGCTGATATCTCTCTGACCATAGGTGAGGAATGGGAATAGCCTGCTTATCAGAAAGAGAATATTACAAGGATGGTTATAGTACATTAAAATGAAATATATTAATTGAGTGGTTAAAACCTTATCATTTGACACACTTTGAGGTTGGTCTAGTTATTAATAATTTCTTTTTGTTTTTTCTCAAACTGATAAGTATCTCTGCTGTATTTGTTTATTGTTGGAAGCCTTCCTGACTCTCTGCTATATTTTTTCTAATTTTCTCAGCATATGAACCCCACGATGAGTGAGTCTATAGAGACAATAAGTAGATTAAGGGTTCCTGGAAGGTAGAACAGGGGAGGAGGGAGTAATGGGGAGCTGATATCAAGGAGTACAAGAAGGAAGAAAATGTTTTGAAACTGATTGTGGTAGTGAGTGTACAGCCATTCTTGATATGACAACCATATTGAGTGGTATCATGTCTGGATTATGTCCTAATAAAAGTTTTAATGCATTCCATTAGTTAATTTTTGCATGTAAGTTGACCAGTTTCTTGCTTTTTGCTTTCTCTTTTAGTTTGTCTTAGTCGAGAATCTGCTGAAACCTGACAATGGTTAGTGAAACTGCTAATATGTGAAATACAGGTGATCTAGCTCCCAGCATCACAACAACATGCAAGCCACCACACGAGAGTGTGGTCTGCCACCAGACATAAATGAATATCTTACCAGAACTGTCTCCTTCCCAGCTCTACTCTTCAAGTCACTTGACCTAAGGATCTTGGGACACAAGCTTTCAGAAATCTCTAATTGACTGGCCGAACCATACACTTTGGATTTGCTTGGTGCCCACATCCTGCAAACTAGCTCATGTGCTAGAATTCCTATCCCTCTCCATGCTATCCATATTTTGTTATGGTTCATACAGTCCAATACCTTTGATGGTGAATAAAGCCCAAGTAAGCATCTTTCTGATATCTTTCTGGTATTATCTGCTTTCAGACAAAATCCACATGATGGGTCTGATCCCCGGTGGCGAGGGCTGAGCCCCGGTGGCATAGTGGTTGTGCGCGGGACTGTGGCCCACTGGGACGGAGGTTCAATTCCAGCAGTGGGGCTGGGCCTCCTACTCCCACCACCGGAGAGCAGTGATGCCCCCCCAAAAAAAATCCACATGATGTCAACAATGAGATTCCTTCTGAGTCTGACTTACATTTTTGTCAGCTTACTCTCTATCTCCCACTCCAATTATTGGTGACCATGAAAATCAATAATCCTGAATTATAAAGGAGGCCTAATATCATGATCATATTTGATAGCAATTCATAGACCAAATGAAACTATGTGTACTATTCTGAACATTATAGAGAGATCAAATATAAGAAGACTTTAAAATGTGCAGTGAAAAGGCAGAAGTGTTCTAGAACACTTCATTGGTATCCTGCAGAGACATTACACAGATCAAAAGGCCATTGGCCAAACAGAACAAAGGAACACTGTGAGTTTACAATCAGCAAAGGTACCCATCCAGGTTGTATGCCTACTTTGTCACAATTATGTCTGCTGTATGCAGGGCAAATAACCTGAGAAAGTGGACTATATGCAGCAAAATGTGGCATCAGAATTGAACGAAGGCTTATTGACATCTTTTGATATACACACTAGGGATCTCGGAACATAGGGAATCAGATGAACATACCTAACATTACGATCAAAATGTCAGCCCAAATACAGAAGTACCCAAAATAAAACAAATCTACAAAACTGGAAATGTTGTTGTTAGGTGCCTATAAGTCAGTTTCAACTTATAGCAACTTAATGTACAAAAAACCTCCAACTCCTGGAGCAGTCTCAACTGTTTTTATATTTGAATCCATTGTTTCAGGCACTGTGTCAACCCATCTCATTGAGGGTCTTCCTCTTTTTTACTGTATGTGTCATTTTTCACTGATTATGTCATTCCTGGCATAGTACATTATATGATGTTCTAATTCAGTGTGGCCAATACCACTCTATTTCAGTTCATTAATGCCTATGATATTGATCTTCATGCATTCCTTTTCATTTTTGAAATTTTCAATTTTCCTAAGTTCATACTTTGCAAATTCCAAGTTCCAATCATTAGAAGATTTTTGTAACTCTTTTTTTTCTCATTTTGAGTTGTATCCCAACAACAAATGAAAATCCTATGGACTCCACTCTGCAGGTTTTAATTCATTCACATCGCCATGCTCCATGACCCTCTGAGAAAGCTGTTCCTTTTCAGGAACATTTCAGGTGCCACCCGACCCAAGAGTCCTAGCCACCAGCACTCTCTCTGACAATGTTCTGCCTCCATGTGTTAGACATTCAGTATTTGACAATGTCTTTAAGCTGTGCATGAGGTTTTCAGCAGCCACTGCCTCCAAAGTAGGCAGTAAATTCTTTCTAAGTTGTCTGTTCTTATTCTGGAAGCTCCTCTGAGTTCTGTTTACTTTGGGTGACCGTGCTGGCATTGGAAATATCAGTGACACAGCTTCCAGCAACACACAGGCTACTGCAGTAAGCAAACTGACAGACAAGACAAAGAGTATAGATAGAAATATTAATATTTGAGGAAACACTTCTTCCTCTGAAGCAGACTGGAGGGAAAAATGTGAGTACTTATTGCAGTTTCAAAGATTTCCCTGCTTCTTGAAGTTTAGAAATATTCATGGATAACAGTCAGGCAGGAAAATAGATTCTAGACTTGCTCATAATTTTTCCAAGGTTGGGCTGTTCCTTTTAGAGGTTACCTTCTTCCATTTTTTACCACTTATCCTGAGCAATGACATCTATCTTTGCTTTCCACTAAAATGTTCTGCATATAACCTCATAGTGATTCCTGCCTTTTGGCTAAGAAACCTTTCTCTGAGCAATGAATAACACATTCAGGAGTAATGATGTAAACAAAATTACCCGAGACAAATAAAAATTATTTCAAACCATCTCTTGACCACTTAAAGTGGGAAAGAGATCAGGGAAAGACATTAGTTTGAAGCATTCTAGCAAAGGATATATTTTAAGGCATGAGGTAGAAGCAAATATTACTGTCCATAAAGTGAAAGATTTTTAGGTGTCACAGATTTACACTTGCAATATGGATTGGGTGGTCCTACCATGACAGGGTGTTTTCATTATTAGGAGTCACTGAGTCAGTTCCAAGTCATAGAAAGCTTATGCACAACAGAGTGAAACACTGCAAGGTTCTGAACCTTCCTCGTCAGGGAATTGATTCTATCTCATGAAGTTATCATGTCTGTGATTAGCAAGATTTTCTATCGCTAATATTTTAGAAATGCAGATAACCATATATCTTCCAAAACAACTGTCAGTAAAAGTCAAATCTCCAATATTTGGGATGGGATCCGAGTGCTTAACCATTTGTGCCACCAAGGGACTCTGGTAGTGAGATGATTTCTCACTGAGCTGTGATCCTCATTGTTAGCAGTTTGAAACCACCAGCACCTCAGCAGGAGAGAGACTAGATTTTCCACTGGCATTGTAGTTACACAGTCTATTGTCATTTTGGGACTTAAGCGTGAAGAGCTGGATTTTACCTGTCAATCAGATCACAGTTTGGTGACCTCATTTGGAGGCCCTAAGGAGATAAATAGCTTGCTGAAAGCGGGACACACGCTCATTCCCTGTGAGACATGCTTCCTGACAAGACACATGGAGCAATGCTAGAGTCCTGGATTTAAAGGAGCCACATGGAGACCGTTGCCAGAACTAAGATGGCCTCTACTGTCACTACAGCCACAAGACTTTCCACCCACTGACCTGTGATCTTCCTGTATTTGGCATCATTACACAAGTTTTGTGAGTCTGAGCAGGATTGGTGTGTTAGTTCAGGTAGACTAGAGAAACAAACTCAAAGACATGCATATGGATATAAGGGAAAGGTTTATATACAAGAGGAATGCGACATTGAGAAAACATCCCAACCCAGTCCAGTTCAAAGTCATAAGTCCGATATTAGCCCATATGCCCTATATCAGTCTATAAAGTCTCCTTCTGACTCACGAAGTCACAGGTCAGTGGGTGCAGAGTCCCAGTGCCGGGAGGGGTATCCCCATGGCTCCTCTCTTCCAGGGCTCAGGGTCTGTCAACAGCATGGTGGTAGAAGCAACTCAGCGCTGGCAGGGGTCTCCACGTGGCTTCTCCAGCTTCAGAGGTCTGGTTCCATCAGGGTAAGGCCATGTGGCTTCTTCTTGGCCTCCTTCAGCTCCCTGGATGCTGCCATCTTGTCTGGTCCGTAGTTTGTTGTCTCTGTGACTAACTCCCATCAACTGGGGAGATAGCTTCCCATCTCCACGACAGAAATATCATGAGATTTTCCAGAAGTCTCAGGAGAAAGTCATGCCCATACGGAGGCCTCATTAGCCACTCAATGACTATCTCCAGATTAGCAAGCTAGACTCCACCCCTACTTCTCAATCATGAAATTAACATAAGCACATGACCGCCACAATGGTATTGAACCTAAAGGCTAATATCGGTCTTTTGAATTTGATCTAGAGAAGACTTGGTTGTTTACTCAATATTCAATTGCTCTTGTATAGAAAGTTCTTTCTAATATGAGTGTATGAATTTGTTTCTCTAGTCTATCGGGACTAACACAACTGGCATAAACAGTTACAGTCTCAGAAACCCACAGGGCTTTGATCCGAATCGGCGTTGACTTGATAGCAGTGAGAGGGACTCTGACACAGGCAAGTGAGGGGTGTGGGAGGGGGGAGACTGTTATACAGTGGTTGAGAAGATGGGAAAAGATGAGGCCTTTGCGCAGGGCAGGGATTGGCTAAATGAGTGGAAGGAACACTTCTCCCTTAGTAACAGAAGGAAGGAAAAAGCTTCTTTATACAATGAAGCTCAATGAAAGTAGTTTGGTGGACTGAAAATAAAAACTGAAAAACTTTTTTTAAAAAAGACTATCTGTCAATTCCCGCTCACAGAAGCAAAGGCTGGGCCTCCTACTCCCACCACCAGGGCAGTGATGCCTAAAAAAATAATAATAATAATTTTTTAAAAAGACTATCTGGATTGTATTTTCTTTTTTATAGATGGAGTAGGTCAGTTACAATTTGTTTAACACCCCTTATCCTAAAGCTGGAAATTTGGAGGGGAAAAAATGCCTTCATCAACACTTTGCAAGGAGAAAAAACACACAAAAAGTGATTTGGTTGAGTTACTGGGAAAATATAAAAAGTGTAGGAAATTGGAAGCCTGAGGGATAATGAGTGATGCATTGGATGGCTAATCTCTAAATCCTGCTGAATTCTGCAAGCTTTGTTTGTTGCACCTTTCCTGATCCTGAGCTTAACTCTGAACTCCAGGGCCATGATCAACCTTTTCTGGTTCTTATCCACATCATGCTGACCTTTCCATTGCTTGCCCAATATGTCTTTTGTTCTTCAATCTCCAATTCCTTCCCACATACTCACAGTCAGCTGTAGTACCCCACACATTTCCATCTTAAAAACGTTACAGACACTGGACACTCCCACCCACCCGCCATGCCGAAGCATTTTTCTTTGCAATTTCTGCTTCAATCTTTATAGAATAGATCTTTCCTTCTGCATTTGAACAGGCTTTCCCTAGCTCAAGAATAATTTTCATCAAAAGATGGACCACAAGTTGCAGGTGTGTTCACATTCTAAGGTCATGCCAAGTTAACTTGCCAATGCATATTAAATTCCTTACCAAATATGGATTAACTATACTGTGAATTTAATTGAAAAATAATAGCAAGCAAAAAACAATGGTGTGAGACAGTTTTACTCCATCATCTGAAATATGTGCGGTGCAGTATTTAAAACAGATTAAGTTTAGTAGTCTATGAAGTGGAATTTCTATTGTCATTTTCAGTTTTATAAGCAGTATCTATAGATGCATCTGAGGAAAAAGTCAAGGAGACTGAAGAGATAATATACATTGGGAAATATGACTAAAAAGAGCATCTTCCAAAAAAAGAAAGAATTTTCCATAGACTCACAGAAATTAAAAATGGAGAAATGTCATCAGGTCCACTTACTCTTTTTACCCCCGACAGTGTAGTCTATTAATTAGTTGTGCTGTCTGACCTTAGTTGATTCTGAATCATGACTTTGAGCACCTCATTTGTAAAGTTCTTCTGCTGTCTAATGGCCCTTCATAATCTATCAATGGGCGAACATCTTCAATTTGCCAGTATGTTCTATGGGTTGTCTCCGGATTTCTCTGGTTGCAAAAGCCAGATCTACAGTACTTTGGGGAGAAGTTTAAATTCCTGGTTCCTCTGTGGACCAAGCGCTCATTGCCTATTCAACACCACAAGGCTAAGGCTGCCTCCTTCTGTTAGATTCACGGGATGTGAAATCGTTCAGAGCAGGCCTACTCTCTTTGATGGAACCAGCGGGAGGGCAGTGGGTTGGGGCTCTTTGTTTAGGGGTGGAGTCTTCTTTAGGGGTGGATCCGATTTGGTCCCCACATTACAAAGGATTCAGGTAGTGAGCCAAGTCTATTTCATGGCTTACTTTCCTCTGCCTTGTAGTTCACTGAAAGACAATAAATTCTACCAGTCCGTCTTCACAAGCTCTGGAAATAAGCCTGAAAGAAGTGAGTCTTATAGACCCATGTATTCAGATTGTTTGAGAAAGGGAGGGATTAAAGACAGAGTATGTTAGACAGGGTTCTCTAGCGAAACAAAACCAGGACACTAGTAATTCTTTTTATACATTTATATAAATAGAAGGATATATAAGATAGGAAATAAAGAGTTGACTAATCTATAAAGCAGTGCAAATGATTTGACGCAACGCACTTGCGTGAGACAGCTGGTAGATTGGCAGTCCTTGGAGTTTTGAGGGCCGCTGTGTAGTCCTCTGTAGACCAATTCAGGCTATCTGGCCATGAGCAGCAAACAGCAAAGCAGGTAAGCAGGTCACCAACAGTCAGACATGACAGAGTCTGACAGTTCCCAGCTCAAGAGATGTACATTCCAGGAGCGTAGGGCTGGAAGGAACCTCAACTCACAGCAACGCAGTCCACCGATTAGATATCCCACGGGGAGCATTGCTTGGAGCTCACGGCACAGGAAGAAGGAGGCAGCCTGCTGACCCGAAGATCCAAAAGCAAGAGAGTAAGAGTGGGGCTCACCAAGCCATTTCTATCTTCTCCCTTCAATTGATCGCGTGTGTTCATTGGCCATGTAGTCACAACAGACCTACTTATTGCCTTTGGCCATGTTGGCACAACAAGCTTACCTATCTCACAGAGTTATATGGTAGAAATATAGCATCTATGCTTAGAGACTAGAATAACCCGTGGTAGTTTCAGAGTGAAGAAGAAAGGTTATGGCTTCCCTAAATGGACAAATGAGCAGTTCTTATTCTTTAATAACACTTCTTGACTACTAACCAGCCCCTGGCTACTAAGATCCTAGGGCACACACCTAAGTCCTTAGCTAAGACCTGAACAGATTTCTAATGAACTTGTCCCAGGCCTTCTGTCTGACCCAGACCCTCAGACTTCTGACTCGTTCCTGTACCTGACTCCATAACCCAAGACACTTCAAACAAGCCACAGGGTAGAAGTACACCGCAGATACCAAGCCTTTCCAAAGCGTCAAGAGAGGCCACAACAGGCTCCCCTGAGCCATCGGTCTTTCCTGCTCTTCCACACTCAGAGTTGATCCTGCATTTCCCGACTCTTTCATCTTTATGGAGAAAATGTGCTGAAGAGGCTTAATTTCCCTTTGCTTCGTTCTCTCACTCATCTGGTGAGAAATATTGAGACACGTTTAAGGAATCCGTCTGTAGCTGCTGATTTGCAGCTGTGTGTCGCCTCGGATAACACAAAGGGGAAATCTGAACACTTCTGCCTCTTGATTTCTGTTTCATAGATACAAACTCTGTTGATTAGATGGGTGGTCCTTGAAACAACAAACCCATGCAGCTTTTTCAACGTTGCTGTCGATGTTTTATTAGAATGCATCCTATCTCTGCAGGCAGATCTGGTGACAGAGTGATTAAGTGAACAAAAAGGTTGGTGATTCAAATTCACCAGCTAGTGTATGGGACAAGGACATAGGAGTCCACCTCAGTAAAGACTGGCAGTCCTACTCTGTCCTATGGGGCCACTATAAATTGACTGAAGGGAAACAGATTTGATTTGGCTTTGATTACTGCCTACTCATCCACTATAAAGAATAAAACAATTGGAACAATGAGAATTTGGAGGTTAACTGCAAGTGAAATTGTTTTAATAAAAGGGAAATGGATTTCCTATCTTGGCCTTTCAGGGGGTTGCTAAGCTCTGTCCTAAGAAGGGAATGTGAGCCAAACCACATTCCCTACCTTGAGTCCATTCCAACTCGAGTGGCCCCACAGGACAGAGGAAAATGGCCCTTGAGGGTTTCTGAGTCTGTGACCTTCCATGGGAGTGGAAACTTCATCTTTCATTCCAAGAAGGTGGTTGTTTCCAACAGCTGGCCCTACAGATCACAGCCCAGGCTTCCCCACTCTGGCACCAAGGATGCTTAGGAAGGATGTGAGAGGCTTCCAGGTGAACACAGAACTTAAGACAGACATGCTACAGAACCCTCTTCAACAAAGACATAGAGAAAATTGATAGTGGAGGACAAAGCTGAACACCTGAAGCTCTGCTTTTGCTCGGTGCCATGGAGTTCTGAGATGCTGTCCTATGTAAAACAGGATGAAATAGTGCCTGGCCCAGTGCCATTCCTAACGTTGTTCTTATATCCACACCTTTAGCTGCAGCTGCCATGTCAATCTATCATGTCCAAGGCCTTCCTCTTTGTCCTTGTTGTTCTACTTTGCCAAAGATGGTGTCCCTCTCCAGGGACTGGCTCTCCTGACACCATGTGCAAAGTGTGTCAGAACAAGTGTCACCATCCTTGCTTCTAGGAGCATTCTGACCTTACTTCATCCAAGACAGATGTATTCTGTCTTTTGACAGTCCATGGTACTTTCGCTGTTCCTAATCAACACCGTAAATCACATGTGTGGATACAAAGTGCAGTCAACGGCACCAGTGTTCAGGAGTCCTGCACGGGGGAATGAATGCAGCACAGATGCATGCACATGACGCCTGGACAGGTCACCATCGGTGTGAGTCCAGGTGGACTCGAAAAACAAATGCAGGGACAGTCATGTGTGCAAGAGAGAGTTTTATATCAAAGAGTAATTGTATATTAAGAAAACGTCTGAGCCCAATCCAGATCAGGTCCAGACATTCAATATTAAGCCCAAAATTTCAATGCCAGCCCATGCATTCCTCCTCAGATTCACACAGCACTTGCCATGATGCCCAATGCAGGAAGACCACAGGTCAGTGGGTGAAAAGTCGGCTGGAAAGGTCTCAGTGCTGGCCCGGCTCTCCACATGGCTCCTCCAGCACCAGGGTTATGGCTGCCAGCAGCATGGCTACATGTGGCTTGTCACCCAGGAATATGTAGCAGAGAGAGAGTTCCCAGAGTCCTCAAGAGAAGACCATGCTCTTTTCAGGATCAGGCTGTGACCTGAGTAAACTAAGCCCACATGTTCCTATTGGCCTAGTTGGCATGATAAACTTAACTACCACACCATCCAAGAGCGTGAACACTGACAGGGCTTTCTGTAGGGCGAGGGAGGGTGCGGTAAAGTATCAGGTTCAGCACCTAGCAGACATTTGGTCTAGCCTTTCACATGCACATCCGTGCTGGATCCCCTTACTATTAACAAAGTGCCTTGGGCTGAACCCCGGTGACATAGTGGTTGTGTGTGTGTGCCCACAGGGTTGGCGGTTCAAACCCAGCAACAGCTGTCCAGGGGCAAGGCTGAGCTTCCTACTCCCTCCAGGGGGCAGTGATGCCCACAAAAAAAAAAAAGAAAGAAAGTGCCTTTCTTTGACCACCATCTTGGCTTGTGCCGCATTTGCTTTTGGGTTCTGATCATTTGACACCATGTGACTCATTGTTCATTTGTTTAACTGGCCTTCAAAGCCGTCATCTCCAGGAGGTGGGGCTTGGATTCATCATTAGCTGCCACTGACTTGGTCCCCGGCTCACGGAGGGCCGAGGTCCCACAGAGCAAAGTGCTGCTGTGTACTACATCATCTTCATGGTCAAGTGCATCTAGGACCCTTGTGAACCATAAGATTTTTATTACTGACTTCCCGAAATATATTGGCAGGTCTTCCTTCCTGTCTGTCTTGAAACCTCTTTAGCCCCATGGCACGCACAAGCCTGCACTGTGTGCTTGCTACACCCGAGCTATGTATTTGTCTGGAATCAATTCAACCTCTCCAGAATGAAAGATGGAAATTCTATCACTGAACTCCCCAGGCAAGTCTCCCTTTTATATTCCACAGTCTCCCAGTGCTTAGCACTGTTTCTGACAACCAACCAGACTCTCAGTCAATTAGGAGCGGCAGTTTCCTGGAATGACTGTGTGGTAGAAGAGGGTCTGCCACGTGCCACTACGGCAAGTCAGGGAGGTGTGCAGACCAAGGGACATGGAGGCAAACTAGCTTCAGCCCACCCATCTGCATAAACTCATGACTTGGATGAATGTGACATTGTCCAGGGGGGCTGGCCCTCTGTACTACCAGCCCAGAAAGCCACATAGCAGTGAATATGTTCTCCTTCTACAGTCAAACTTGCATTCATAGAGTTCAAAGAGAATGCTATTAGAATGCAATTTCATTCATCTGACAAGGGGAAGTAGAGTTGAATACTTATGCTGAAATGATGCACACATTCTCTGTAAGAGGAATAGGCAAACCAACTTACAATCGCAAGGTTGTTTATTGAATAAGAAGGAAACATGCAAAATAGCATCCTGCTCTTATAATTGTGTCATCTTATCCATAGCTGAGACAGCCTTGCCAGGGGTCACAGTCATTCAAAGCCGTTCCCCAGGCGGAAACTTTGTGCCACCGGGAAAATGGAGAGATATAGTTTGACCTTCATGCTATACCTTTACCAGACTCAAGGCTGACCTCAGGCCAGGCACTCCATTATGATCAACACATTCTAGCCTGGGAGCACAATTTTGAAGATGCTTTCTCTGTTGTCTGCATTGTTAATAATAAAGAAAAATTGTATTTATTGAGTACTTAGTATGGGCCAAGACCCTCTGGCAACATAATGAGTTGGGCTGTTAACCACAAAGTCAGCAGTTCAAAACCATCAGCCACTCCAATGGGAGAAAAATGAGTTTCTCTGCTGCCTTGAAGGCCTTCAAAACCCACATATGCTGTCTTACTCTGTCCTATTGGGAAGCTATGAGACAGAATAGACTTCATGATGGGAAGGTTTTGCTGCTGCTGCTGCTGTTTTAGGGAGTTCATTTGGGTTTGGGTTTGTAGCTAAACTCATTATGTCATGATGTGTATTACAACCCCCAGGAAAAATAGGAGCTTTTATTTTCACCATATGAAAGATGACAAAACAAAGTCTTAAAAATATTAATTAACTTCAGCAGCAGCTCTCCAGGAGCAAGGCTGGGTCTCCCACTCCCACCAGAGGGCAATGATGCCCACACCCCCAAAAAAAGAAATATTTATTAACTGTCAATTAATTACTGTCAATTCGAGCAGACACTAAGTGATGGAGTCACTTTAATGTAAATGAATTCCAAGTTCATAAGGAAGCTGACACCTTCTCCAGATTCTGTCCCAGAGAATGGCTATACAGAGAAAGGCAGAGGGGTCCTCATTCATCAGCAAGCACACTTTCTTTTCAAGCTATTCATGTCCACCCCCAACTTCCTGAAGGAGAAAAGAGAATAATGTGATAGCAAAATTTATATAGCAAAGGTCCGCCATATTAACCATTTTTACGTGCATGCTTTGGTAACAATGTATTCTATTCACCCTGTTAATCACCCATCACCACTATATGTTTCCCAAAAAAATTCCCTCAAAACCCAAAAGTCCATGATTCCTGTAGTAGGGAGTAGCAGGAACCACTGCACCAAAATGTGCAGGCTAACAAGCTCACAGGAGCCCTTCCCTATCCAGCTCTTCCTCAGCCATGCTCTTTCTGAAGTATGCCAGCCCCTGAGAGCGAGACCAGAAATCACTAGTGGAAAGGACGCAATCCTGTTAACTGCCAAGTAGGCAAACAAGGGGTACAAGTTTGAGGAGTCCACATGAGTTCCCAACTTTACCCTTCCATGATGCAAGCTACAAGCTCCAAGGACCACACAGCACTCTTACTGGCCCGCTGACTCCCAACACCCCTTGGATTTAATACTGTAAAGAAACAATGTACAAAACTAAGCAGAAACAAGGCCTACTCCTGCAGATTTACTCTAACTAAAGAACGGATTCATAGGGCACGGTCTGGGCAAGTTCCCAAGATGAGTCTTCCAGGTCCCACGTGGCACACGGCCCTGTCGAGAGAAAATATTCTTGCCAATCTGGAAGTTTTCTAAGCTGTGAGAAGTCAGTCTTTAAGGGGAAGTCAGCTCATGTCTCCTCAGGCTAGTGAATATTGACCTCCCAGATAAGTCTTTTCCAGGCTGCCCGGCCCTTAGGCGCCAGCACAAATCAGGTGTATCCTGGAAATCTCAGATCAAGGTACCCAAATTGTTCCAAGAGTCGTTTCTCTTGGGCCAAGAGCAAAGGCCATCTTAATCAAGGTAAAATTACATCTCCTGCCCCACATGCTCCAGTTCCTCCTCCCCCCTGGTAGCCTTCAGTAACGTTATGTGTAAGCATTTACCTATTCTAGATGTCTCATATGTTGTTGTTGTTGTTGTTAGCTGTTAGTTGCAATCAAGCTGGTTCTAATCCATAGCAACCTTATGGACAATAGAAGGAAAATTGCCCAGTCCTGTGCCATTCTAACAATTGCTCTTATATTTGAGCCCATGGTTGCACCCAGTGTGTCCCTCAATCTTGTGTGTTGGTCTCCCTCTTTTTTGCTGCCCCTCAACTTTACTAAGCATGATGTCCTTCCCCAGAGAGTGGTCTCTACTGATAGCATGTCCAGAATATGTAAGACGAAGTCTCACCATCTAGGCCTTTAAGAGCATTCTAGCTTTACTTCTTCCAAGACAGGCTTGTTTGTTCTTTTGGCAGTCTATGGCTCTTTCAGTGTTTTCCCTAAGCACCATAATTAAAATGCATCAGTTCTTCTCTGGTCTTTTTTATTCAATGTCCAACTTTCACATGCATATGAGGCAATTGAGGTCAGGTGTACTTTAATCCTCAAAGTCCCATCTTTGCTTTTGAAAGCATTAAAGAGGTCTTGTGCAGCAGATATGCCCACCACGCAATGCAGCATTTGTTCTCTTGACAGCTGCCGCCATCAGCATTGATTGTAGAATAATTTTCCTTTGTTCCTGATTTACATCACTTAGCATAACATTTTCTAGGTGTATCTATGCCAGTGTGTGTCAGAAAGTTTCTGTCTCTTTGTGCCTGAAAAATAGTGCACTCTATGGTTGTGCTGCGGTTTGCTCATCCATTGATCTGTGGATGCACACTGGGTTGCTTCCACCTTTGGCTAATGTGAATAACACTGCCATGCAAGTGTCTACTTGAGTGCCTACTTTCAGCTTTGGCGGTATATACACAGGAACGGAATTGCTCGGTTGTATGCTAAATCTGCTTACCTTTTTAGGGAATCACCGAACTATTGGCCAAAGTGTTCTTACCGTTTTACAGTCCTATCAGCAGCGAGTAAGAGTTCTGACTTCTCCACATTGTCTCCATGAGGTATTTTTCATTTTTCTGCTAACAACCATCCTAGTAGGCCTACAGTAATATCTCATTGTCCTTTTGATTTGCATTTTCCTAATGGCTTTAAGGAGTCCTCTTGTCAAGGCGACTTAGGCATTTGGGTGCTAGCTGCAAGATCAGCCGATCAAATCTATGAGGTGCACTCCCCAGGAGAAAGACAAGACTGTTCCCATAAACATTTACAGTCATGGAAACCCTACATAGGGGTGTTATAAGTGAGAATTGACTCAGGGGTAATAGGTTTAATAACTCATGAAGGAATCCTGGTGATACGGTGATTAAATACTTGACGACTAACTAGAAAGTTGGTGGTTGAACCCCACCAGGAGATAGACCCATCTGCACCCATAAACCCTGTGGGCTAATCCTGTTTTGTCCACAGGGATCAAAGTGAAGCCCAATCAACTTGATGGCAGTAGGATTTAATGACTAACAACTTTTGACAACTCTTCCTATATGTGTTATTCATTGAATACATTATCAATGTGGACACATTATATTTTTAAAATATGGTACTGTCTATGAGAATCAAAGGATGGCTTCAAGTAAAATACTTAGCACAACATTTGACATTAGAGATATATGAGAAGTGCAGTTTTTAAAAATGTACAGTTCAGTTTTTTTATTATTATTAAAAGATGCAGAGATATCTAATCTCCTTTTCCATGAAGGAGGACCTTAGGGTTGTTCTCAATAAAGGGCCAAGCATCTTACCAATTCAGATGACTTTTTAAAATGTATCCTTCTCTTCCTTTTATAAAAAAGATTATGGTATTTTAAAAGCCAAGAACATTCCTCACTCTCTTTCAAATCTCCAGTGCCCAAGTAACTACACAATAATCTTTTGTGATGTTTTCAGAAAGGCTCCCAATAGGCAGGGTTACCTTGACCCCTTCTTCCTCCTTTCTATGTCCTAGAATATGATTGAATTCCTGGAGCTCCAGCAGTCATGCTGAAACATGAGATGACCTAGGAAAAGGGACTTAATCATATCAGAGTGACAAAGATACAAGCAGCCCGGTCATGACACTGTAGATCCATCATACCAACCTTAAATGGCATATTCACATTAGTTATGAGAACAAAATGGAATAAGATTTCATGTTCTTACCTCTATTAGTTGCAGCCCAAAGTATCTGAAAGAAACACCTGTGTGCCCAGCCACCAAGTTAAAACCATCTCCTTTTTCCTGTTCACACCCAACATAAACACAGAGAAGAATATAAATAACTTAGGAATTTGTGTAATGTCTGACGTAAGGAAGGAAGAAAGAACAAATATGTCACATCCATTACAAACATTTTTCCCAAAGGTTTGACAGAAATCCTTCAGTAGACCCCAGGATTCTGTAAAACATTTTCAAATCCATGAGTTTATAGCAGATTCTTCTTCTACGGAGTTATTTACTTTTCTTCTTGCATCTACCAAGTAAGGTCCCTTTTCCCCATTGTTTACTTAATCCGAAGTGTACTGCACTCAAAATAATTGCCTAGAACGGTTTCCCTTCTTCAGCCCACCTGTTACAGAGGAAAGCCATGGAAGCATGCCTATAGGTTCACTTGACTTTTCTGCAGGAAGTCTCAGGGTAATTTCAACGTCAGTGGTCTTGATTCACTTTGAAGGTATGCTATACAAATGAGGACTTTTGTAGTCTTTTGGAAAGCATGTGGATCAGAGAATGTATACTTAGCCATCAAGTGGGCTCTTCCCAAAGTCAGATGAAAGTCCGATTCATCTGAACAAATATAGCCATCCCTCTTTCACTTGAGATATTTTACCTGATAGGGAGCTCTGATGGCATCGTGGTTACACGTTTGGCTGCTAACCACAGAGTCAGCAGTTCGAAACCACCTGCCACTCTGCAGGGTTAAAAAGACTTCCTACTCTTGTAAGAATGATAATCTCAGAGACCCACAGGGCAGTTCCAGTCTGCCCACAGGGTCACTTCGAGTCAGATTCCCCTGTAAGGCGGTGAGTTTTAGTTTTTTTTTTTTTATCTTATCCAATGAGCAAAAATAGTGTCCTATATGACCAAAGGAGACACCAAAATTATGTCAAATAAGCATTTTAAGATCACAGACCAAAATCGTTACCTCTGCTGAAGAATTGTTCCTTAACATACTTCTTTGAAGAAGCAGAAGTCATATCGCCTTTGGGGTTACAGCTACGCAAGTATTGAAATCAACACTGTAAGAACACTCAGCGCTCGACCTGTTTTTCTGGATGCCCATGGAGGTTCCCACCAGTTACAGAACCTCGAGTTTCCGTCGAGTGCAGCCCTCCAAGTGGTCCCTCAGATCTATCCTCGGGACGTTTCTCACTCCTTTGTGGCTGTTTGCTGTTGTTCACTGAAGTGCAGTCAGCTTCCAGCTCAAGACGACCCAAGGAACAACGGAGGAATCCCCTCCAGGGTCAGTTGCACCCGGTCACCGTGATCCATAAAGGTTGCAATTGGCTCCTCAAGCACCAGGTCCTTCCTCTGCTGCATCATCAACTGAACACTCCACGGAAACATGCTGAGCACTCTGGCCGCTTTCCTTAGTTGGTGGTGAGGTGGGTCTGACTCGTGGTGCCTCGCTGTGTGCAGAGGATAATTGCTACACAGAATTTTTAAGACGATGACCCTTTGGAAAGCAGATCGCCAGGTCTTTATTCCAAGCACTTCTGGATGAGTCACACCCACTCGCCTGTCCACTGGGAATGGACTATTTGCCCACCTAGGAAGGTCTTCAGCATCACAGCAACATGCATGCCTCTAGTTCCAGATGGGTGGTGCCTGCCCACGAGGTGCCTTTGAAGGGAATTTAGTCTGACTTTGCCGCAAGGAGGCAAGCATCCTACCACTGAAACACTGTGTTAGACTGGGTCGAATAGAGAAACAAATTCATAGACACTCTTATATGTGTGCAGGAAAGAACTTTATGGACAAGAGCAGTTGAATATTGGAAAAATATCCCAACCCAGTCCAGATCAAGTCCACAAGTCCAATCTTAGCCCATATGTCTGATATCAATCTAGTAACTCCTCTTTTGACTCACAAAATATGAAGCACGTGCAATGACACTGAATGCAAGAACATCATAGGACAGTGGGTGTGAAGTCTTGTGGATCCAGGGGCATTGTAAGCATCTCAGCACTGGCAGGGATCTCCATGTGGCTACTCCTGTTCACGGCACAATCATAGCTCCATGTGTCTTGTCAGTAGAGTCTTGAGCAGAGCAGAGATAGAGCGTGTCTCCCGTCTCCATACAGGAGTTCCCAGAACCCTCAGGAGAAGGCCATGCACTCACAGAGGCCTCACTGGCTATAACCTGATTGACAGACTAGACCCCACCCCTTCACTCTTAATCCTCTCAAGTCCCAAATTGACACTAGATTATGTAACTACCACAAGTGAGAAGTACCTGACCTGACACTTTCAGTCTTTTAGGTTGTTCTGTCTCCATGGTTTTTAGTAGTTAAGAGTCAGAGTCCTTTGCAAATCATGTTAGTATATCATCTCTTAGCAATTTGGGGGATCTTTTTTTTTGGTTTTTTGCTGCCATATAATTTGAGTGGAAGCCAGGTGTGAATAGGGCAGGCAGATGTGGCCTCTGAGCTTGGCTGAGACTTTACTCACCACTTACCACAGGCTGCAGACTCTGGTTACAAAATCAGGAGAAAGCAAACTGATCAAACGAGATCAGCCTTCAAGAATAACAGGTACAATTCTATAATGGGCCAGCTTTGATCTATCCAATGGATGCTTCTGGCTGAGGGACAGGGCCTTTGCCAGGGAAGAAAGGCCCTGCACATTCACCTGAGAGGCCATCTGCAAGAAGCATCGGCTGTTCTCTGAATGTCTGGAGAAAAAACTATTCCAAAAACAACAATAGCAAAAGTTCACTGCCCTCGAGTCAATGTCTAATCATAGTACCCCTAACGGGCAAGATAGAAGTGCTCTTGTGCTTTTCAGAGACCACAACTCTTTGGGGGAGTAGAAACCCCAGCCCTTCTCCCTCAGAGTGGCTGGAGGATTCAAACGACTGACCTTGGAGTTAGCAACTCAAAGCACAACCAGGGCTCCCATGGAAAACACACAAAGGATTCTAATTAAAGTTCCAGCATCCTGACCTATCTCTAAGGAGCCCGGGTGGCAAAGTGGTTACTCCTTGGGTTGCTAACTGCAAAGTCAGCATATCAAGACCACCCACTCCTCTGAGGCAGTGAGACAGGACTGTCTACTCCTACTCCTGTACAGTGCTACAGTGTCGGTCCTGTCCTACAAGGTCCCGATGTGTCATCTTCAGCTCTCTGGCAGTAGGTTTGGTTTGGTTTGGGACCTTCCTACCTCTCGTGTTTTCTGTTCAAAGCTCATGAAAGCAAGGCTTCAAATCTCTCTCTCTCTCTCTCTCTCTCTCTCTCTCTCAAGGGAGTAACTTTAATGAACATTAATTCACAATTCATTATCTCAGGAGCATCTCAGCAACATCACTCATGATCTCAACATTACCTCACATCAGAGTTCAAATCAGAGAATTAGCCATGCAGGTTCATTCTTAGGTCTTGGAAAGGAGAGGACTATTTCATGCATCTGTCATAGCTGCTAGAGTTCCTTGGCATTCCTTTGCTGCTTATAGATGTATCTTTATGTGTTCTCTTTGCACAGTGAATGTCTTTGTCTCCCCTTTTTATAAGACGCCACTCAAAAAGATCAACCAATCTGTCTTGGAAGAAGTACGTCCAAAGTGCTCCTTGCAGAAAAGGAGAGTGAGATCTTATCTTTCCTGCTTTGGAGAGGTGAGAAGACATCAGTCCTTGGAGAGGACATTGTGCTTGGTAAAGTAGAGGGGCAGCTAAAAATAGGAAGAACCTTGAAGGGAGGTATAAGGACAGTGGCTGTCACAATAGGCTTAGGTATAGGAACCAAGGGGAAGATGTGCAGGTCGAAGTAGGGTTCACTATGGGTAGGAACTGACTCAATGCTACCAAACAACAACAATGCATAAGGTATTAGGGTCCACATATAATGTTATGTGTCTATTTTAATAGACTCCGGTGCCCATTTGCTTGCCAAAACCAATCTAATTGGAGTTGTTACTTGCAATTAAATCAACCAGCCATGCTGGACATTGGCATTATTCAATCAGTTGATACCTTCAGAGGGATAAAAAGAAAGATTTCCCTAGGGGGCATTCTGACTCCAAACTATAAATAGATTTTTCCTTTTTCCCAGAACCCCTTTGAGCTTTACTATCCTCCTCACCTCACCTTAGGACTTGGGGACCCAAGATCTCAGGGTTTCCCTTCTGCCACCTCACCAGAGTCTCCATCAGCTAGGTTGGTACACACTTGGGGCCACAAAATAAGGGTCCCAGTTGCCCAAAGCAAATACTCATAGAAGTGTAGCCGATGGTGTTGGAGGAATATAAGACTTTTCCACAATTATATCTCCTCCAAAATATTAAGCAAATATTAGAACCTAGTTGCCACATTTGGTGGGAGGTTAGACGTTTAGTTATTTTCCCTGAAGGTTCCAGCCTACCAGACCACGGGCTGCAGAGCCCACCCCCTGCTATTATATCACAGTAGATTACCTCTCCCTGCAGCCTGTTAACCATCACTTGTATTCCATTGGTCCCTAGCCAGAAAGTAGCAGTCTGCTATCTTAGGAAAAAAGATTAGTGTTTTTGAAAATCAGAATCCCTGAAAATTGAGATAATAACAGTCCCTTTCTCAAGAATTCAGTAGGGAGAAGCATGATAGTGTTTATTACCATTTACTGATCACATCGCATCTATCAGAAAGCATAAGAGAGCTTGACTGCATGTATATATTTTATCTTTCCTTATCTTCTCTTTATTATTATCAACAACATTTTTTCAGAAGAGAAAAATAGAGACTCCCTGATGCAGATTGAATGCCATTCTACTACTATAGAGGCAATTATTCTGTCTGTATAAAAATGACTGTGGACTACGTAGCCCAATGCCTGATGGAGAAAATGCATTAATTTTTCGTGTCTCTCAAAGGATGGGCCATAGTGGAGATGAGTTCCGCCGTGCAGATGGACGCACTGCATCCTTTGCTCACAAAGTCTTGCTGACTTGGCTGAACTGAACAATGGACTTTGTGATGGAATTGATTTTCCTTCTGTCACAAGTTCCCTATCTTGCTGAGGGTGAGCAAAAAGCAGGACCCTTTGCCACCTGGTGGTTCGTGGACCACACTAAGGTCTTCCACTCTGTTAGATGAGATTGTTACAAATATCACTACTATTTTAAGCGTTTTCTGAGACACACCAAAAAGTCCCCTTTCTCTCAGTGGCCATCGCTCTTTTTCCTTTTAAAGGTAAATCTGTGCATACATCTCTGCCAACTTTCGTCTTGGTTTGCTCTTGAAAGTTCTTGGAATTGGGTATCATCCAAATGCACAGATGCTTCTCCTTTACTTTGTGTCATGGAAGACACTGAGCATTCATCAGGGCAGAGCCAGGGTAAATCCGCTTTCATCGCGATAATGATCCAGCTGTCCTCTGGAGCCCCTCAGTGTGGTGTGCTCTTTTGGAAGACAGCTTTGTTCACTTTGCACACTGGAGAACCGCAGAGGAGTGCTAGGAAGGAAACTGTGTCCCGGGCTCCACCTTGTGGTGTACACGTGCCAGTGCACCCTAAAGGCTGAAACTGGTCTTCGAATGCGCAAGGAATAACTCTTAAAATTTTAACCCAATGGTTCAATTCTGCCCTGATTTTTATTATTTATTTTCTTTTGCTGTTTGAAGGATTATTCTGTTGACTCTGTTCTAATTGTTGGAGTTTTAACGAGAGCGTATCCGTCATAAGTCTCTCTTCCTTTTTCATGTATGCACTGATTGCAATAAAGCTACTTCTGATGACTGCTTTCACCATATCCCAAAGGTTTCCATGGGAACTGTTTTCATTCTCATTAGTTTCTAGAAATTTTTTGATCTCCCCTCTGATCTGGGCCAGTGCCCATTCATGCCAAAGTAGCTCATTATTCATCCTCCAACTGTTTGCCCTTGCGTGCCTGGCTGTCCTTTCATTGATCTCCGGCTTTATGGCATGGTGATCAGAGAAGGACGTCTGCATGATCTCCATATTTTGAATTTACTTGGGCTTCACTTGTGACCCAGCATGTGGTCTCTCTTTGAAAATGTGCCATGTGGGTTTGAGAAAAACCCAGCTGGACTGGAGGAGGTACACTTGTAGATGGTAAATGGAAATGCCGGAAACCCAGGACAGATGGACCCCTTGGGGCCAGTAGTAGAGGTGGAGCTACTGGATGGGTGGAGGAAAAGTGGGGGAGAGAGCCAACTTCGGGGACCTACACATAATCTCTTACGGGGAGACAGACATTAGGGGAGAGGGCGAGGGGAGATATAGAGCAGTGTAAGTTATAACAAAACAATAATAATTTATAGAGTATTGAGGGTTGGTGGGAGAGTGAGGCCAAGAATGGAAGAGAAGGGATGGGAGGCTGATGTCAGGGGCTTGGATAGAAAGATGGAGATTCAGAGAACGATGACAGCTGCAGGCGTGTGAAGAAGCGTGGCACAATATATGTATTTATTATTGTGAGAAACTATGTATGAGCCCCTAATAAAATGATTTAAAATTTTTAACTCATATGTCATGAGCGTCAAGATCAATAATTACTTAACGCTCTTAGACATTTTCAAATGATCAGTTTATTCACTGAGAACACACATCAAACAATCTAATAATTCTTGGCATTAACTAAGTAGCAGAATATGAGAACAAGGATGTCAGAAAAACATAGTAACAGTACTCTTCACAGATATTATTCTGGTATCATAGTCCCAATAAGCATTGCCTTCATTGGTGTCCTCACAAGGATAAAGTTGAAGAAAGCAGGAGTTGATGGTCCCTGATTCCCAGCACTCTAAAAAGGCCGGTCTTCACCTGTGTTTCTATAATAAATTTAGTTGTCTCTTTGACATCATGGTGACTTCAGCGGCCTCCCGCCAGTCCTTATGAGGGTTCCCCACATTATGTGGTTGCCTCTCCTGACCATCTGTTAGTTAGTTCTGGCTTCCCGCCGATTTGGAGTGGATTGAAGTGTCACTTTTCTTCTTCTTCTTCTTCTTCTTCTTAAAAAGAAATGAACCTTCTTACACTGCTTTCTATAATGTGGCTTAATCATCTTACAAGGTAGCTCAACGTCTCGCAAGGAAGTTCTACATGCTCTCATCACCCAAACCAAACCCAACCCACTGTCATCGAGTCAACTCTGGCACAGGGTGACCCTGAGATCGTAACTTTTTATGGGAGCAGGCCATATCATCTTTCTCTCACGACTGGCTGGTGGGTTTGGGCTCTGACAGGCGAATGCCTAGCTGGACCTCGCAGGGTATTTAAATGACTCTTTACACAGTGAGTCGACTTGCTCTTGTCATAAAATCAAAATGACCCTGTTCTCTTTTCTTGAATCTTGCAAAGTGGATGTTGAATAAGGAAGACAAAAGGAGAATTGGTGCTTTTGAAAGTTCCATGAACTTCAAAAAACACAGACAGGACCAACAAGGAGAGTAGAGATACCAGGAGGATGAGGGAAGGGTGCGGGGAGGAAGGAAAAATTGATCAAAAGAATCAACCTACAACCCCCTCTCGGAGGGACGAACAATGGAAAAGTGGGTGAGGGATGATGGAGGATCGTGTAAAATATGAAAATAATAATCCATAACTTATCAAAGGGAGGAGGAAGAAATGGAGCTCTAATATCAAGGGCTCATGTAGGAAGAAAATGTTTTGAAAATGATAGTGGCAGCATATAGGCAAATGTGCTTGACACATTGAATGAATGGATGGATGTATGGATTGTGATGAGATGAAAGAGACCCCAGTAAGTGTATTTAATAATAATGAAAAGAGCACAAACAAATCTGTCCTGGATGGCCAGAGCGCTCCTTAGAGGCAAGGATGGGGGGGCTCCATCTCACCCACTCGGGACATGCTGGGGGGGGGCAGTCCCTGGAGAAGGGCATTGTGCTTGGACAGGACAAGGGGCAGAAAAGAGGAAGGCCCTCAGGAGACAGAGTGGCACCATGGCAATCATGGGCTTGGCAGAGGAGCAAGTGTGTGGCTCATCCTGGACAGGACGGGGCAGGGTGTTGTTCTTTTGTGCAGAGGGCTGCTCTTGGAGGGACTGACTGGAAGGCACCGCAAAGCGATATTTGACTAATGACCCAAGGAGGTATGGCGGGAGGCCTCAATAAACCACATGAATAACCAATTACTTGTACCTTCATTGCCATCCGTAATTGTGGATTTGAAAGGAAGACTTACTTTTCTTCACTCACTTGAAGTTTACCTTGAAGAAATCCTTTAAGTGGAAGCAGCAAGAATCACAGTAGTAAAATGATGGCATCAACCTAAATGCCCACTCATAGAAAAACAGCTAACCAGCCCTTGGTTCAGGCACACAAGGAAATACTATACAGGGCTGGAGAAGAATGAGGACGGTGCCCACCTTTCAGACATGAATGTTGGTGACCAAAAGAGTGTCTGTGTTGTTTGGTAAGTGGGACCCACGATACGGAAGGAATGCTGAAAGAAAGGGAGACTGAGCTGATGGATGATAGCAACTTGTGTTAGTCTGGGTAAGCTAGAGAAACAAATTTCATAGACATGCATATGGATATAAGGATACTGTTTATAAATGAGAGGAATAGGACATTAAGAAAGCATCCCAACCCAGTCCAGTTCAAAGTCCTAAGTCCGATATTTGCTCATATGCCCAATACCAGTCTATAAAGTCTCCTTCCGACTCACAAACTCACAGACCAGTGGGTGCAGTGTCCCGGCACTGGCATGGGTCTCCCCATGGTTCCTCACTTCCAGGGCTCAGGGTCCATCAAGAGCATCCAGTGGTGGTAGAAGAACTCAGCACTGGCAGGGATCACCACGTAGCTTCTCTAGCTGCAGAGGTCTGGTTCCATCAGGGTAAAGCTGTATGGCTTCTCCTCCGGCTCCTTCAGCTTCTCAGACGCTGCCATCTTGTCTTGTCTGTGATTCATTGTCTCTGAGACTAACTCCCAACACCTGGGGAGATGGCTTCTCATCTCTATGAAGGAAATATTGCGAGATTTCCCAGAAGTCTCAGGAGAAAGCCATGCCCACACGGAGGTCTCATTGGCTACTCAATGGCTATCTCCAGATTAACAGGCTAGACTCCACCCCTACATCTAAATCATGAAATTAACATAAGCACATGAGGGCCACACAATTCCTTCTCTCTCAGTACAGAGATCCATCTTCTCAGTGTCCGGATCCCTGATAGACTTATGACTACTTGTATGTTCTTTTTTAAAATTATTATTTCTCTTCCCCTTTTTTGTGTGTTTTTTGGCTTTTTTGTGTGTGTTGATCTGTACAAGATAGTTAGGAAAGGCAATACTACAGAGACATCGACAGGACTGACAGTTTCTGAGGGGCTTGGGAGGGGAGGAGAGGATGGTGGGAAATATAATAAGGGTTCTAAAATGGATGGCAAGGAGAATGTGGTAGTCACCGATGTGTGTCAATTTCAGCACTGGGAGTGCAGGGGTAGAGTCTAGTCTGTCAATCTGGAGAGAGTCAATGAGGCCTCTGTGTGGGCATGGATTTCTCCTGAGAATTCTGGGAAATCTCACGGTATTTCCCAATTGAAAGTAGACTTAACTCAGTCCCTGGAAGATGCTCTATTGGTAAGACAACATGGCAGCATGGCAACATGGCAGAGTCCAGGAGACTGGAGGAGCTTGGGGAGAACCCACATGGGTTTACCATGATGGAACCAAACCTCTTTTATTGGAGAAGCCATGTGGAGTCTCTTACCAGCACTGAGATGCTTGGAAGGCCACGGGGAGACCCCTACCATCACTGGATACTGCTGATGGACCCTGAGCCCTGGAAGCGAGGAGCCATGGTAAGACCCTACAACGTTGGGATGCTTCTACTGTCACTAGATACACACCCACTACACCCACTGTCCTGGATTATCCGGGGGATCATTGCACATGCTTCATGAGTTGGAAGGCCTGGTAGCAGGCATGTGGGCTAATATCATACTTATGACCTCGGACTGGACTGGGTTGGGATGCTTTCTCAATGTTCTGCTCCTCTTGTATATAAACCTTTCCCTTATATTCATATGCATGTTTATGAATTTGTTTCTCTAGTCTACCCAGACTAACACAGAGGATGTAGCTTGTCTAGCCATGTCTGATCAATAGAATTGTATCTGAGAGAATTTACTGAGGAGCAAATGATGGGTAAATATGAGAGCGGGGCAGGAGGAAGGAAGAACACACACACACATACATATATATATATATGCAATTAGATCGTATGTAATTATTTAAATAAAGCTATATATGTATATAAATTCAAATGTAATAAAGAAGATGAACTTTGGGTCTCTACTTAAATTCTACCTCAGTACAAGAACAACTTGCTATAATAATGTCACACTAAGTGATATTCACCTCCCTGACATGATCACTGGAGACAATTATGGGTGTAGAAGCAAATGTAGGGAAGAAAGCTGATGGTGCCCAGCTATCAAAACATATAGTGTCTGGAATCTTAAAAGCTTGCAGTCAAACAAGCAGTCAACTAGCAGGGAGGCAAGAAAGCTCACATGGAAGGAGCACACCAGTCTATGTGATCACAAGGTATCAATGGAGAAAGGTATCCAAAATTCAAAACCAAAACCAAGCAACAAACTCTATGTGAAGGGGTGTGGACATAGGAGAGACCGAAAACCCACCTGCAAGTTAATGGGAAAGCCCCTCTCAGAAGGGCCATGTGGAAGGGATGATAAATCCAATGTGTGGTATAGCATTGATGAAACACATAACTGTCTTGTGATCATTTAATATTTTCTCACCTTACTATTATGGTTTTTGTTTTACCTCATTAATCAGGTCAGACTTGCATATGTTCATTTTATATGATTAAGATGATTTGATACTTGAAAACCAAATGAGAAAACCACTCAGAAACAGTAACAGAGGTAAGGGTTCCCTGAGGTAGTGGGAAGTAAGGGGAGGGGAAGTAGCTGATAGCACTGATAATTGTATAATGCCACTCAAGGGGAGCAGACAACAGAATTGTACATAAATGGATTTATTGGATGGCATGGGATGTGGAATTTTTTTAAATAAGGGTTCCTGGGGTGGGTGGGATAGAGGAAAGCTGATATTAAGTATTTCAAGAGGAAAGTAAATGTTTTGAAATTGACTGAGGTAAAATGCTGCTTGATGTGCTTGAACTATGGAATGCTGTGATATCTGTAAGAGCTCCCAATAAAATGATAAAAATTAAATAAACACAAAATTGGAAGGGGAAAAAATAACAATGAGACCTATTAGAGCTTGGATGAACCTGAAGAAGATTGCACTGAGTGAAGCAAGTCAAGAAGCGAAGGGCAAATCATGTCTGAAAACACTATTGTAAAAAGTCATGTATCGGCTCTCCAAATATGCACATATATATATATTATTTTTTAATTAGCAGGGATGGAAGGGAAGAACATTGACAGCAGCATTGAGGTTCTGTGCCTCTGGCTCGCCTCTCTCTCAAGTGACCCCTCCTTCTTCAGATGTGCTCTTGCCTTTCTCAATCGGCCACATATTCTTTTCTTTCTAGGAGCAAGACATCTGAAAACCAGAGACAATGGTCTCAAGTTTTCCCTGTAGATTTAGATACCCACGACTTAATATTCGATGTTGGGAGAAGGGGATTGAATTTGGAGCCAGAGAACCCTCCAGGGTGCACAGGTCTATGGGGAGCTGAGAAAGCAAAGAGAAAACAGAAGATGAAAACAGAACATACAGTAATCACTCTGGGATACCACTATGAGACATATCACACGAGGAGATAAACACCCCCAAACTGGAATTTTTTTAAAACTGTGTATTCATTTTTTTTTTTTTACAAAAAAAGCTTATCACCTTCAAAGTCCTCTCCATTACAATAAATAGGTTTGTCAAATCTGCAATGCCATTCTTGGAAACATTTTTCAGACTCATCTGTTTGGATAACTGGCAGCACCTCCCTCTTTTTCTTCACCTCTTCTACATCATCAACTCGCTGTTCTTTCATGCCCCGCTTCATTCAGAGAAACAAAAAGAAGTCACAAGGAGCAAAGTCAGGTGAGAGAGGTGCATGGGGGCAAGAGAGGCATGCTGTCTTTTTTTTTTGAGGGGGGGAGGCATCACTGCCCTCTGATGGTCGTGGGAGCTACCCAGCCTTGCTCCTGGAGAGCTGCTGCTGGATTTGAACTGCCAAGCCGGTGGGCTGCAGTCCTGCACTCAACCACTACGCCCCCCGGGCTCAGTCCAGGCATGCTGTCTTTTGACAAACACTGGAGCACTGAGATGACTGTGTAAGCAAGTACAGTCAGGGTGGCAGAAACAGTGCCCACTTGCCACCAAGCAGGACTTTTTTGTTGCACACTATTATGCTATCCTTTCAGACCCTCTAAAGAGAAAGCTTGATTAATAATCTTGACCTGGTGGAACAAGCTACAAATACGCTAGGAGTTGACGTTCTGTACATCTGGGAAATTAATGGACTTCCAGAACAAGGTTTGTCATCAATCGACATTTCACCTTTTGGGAAATGAGGAAACCACTAGTACGTTTGAGTTGTTACCATAGCGCTGTTCCTGTAAACAGTGTTCAACATCACAAACCGTTTCTGCTGCATTTCTCCTGAACAGGACACAAAATATCGCAGTCACACACTGTTCTCTTAAATTGGCCAAAACAAAAATCTAGGTTCAATTGATTTTATGAAAAAATTCACTGTGACCATAGAGAATATTCCTGGTGACACCATAGAGTGCACTAACTCAGAGTTGCTTGAGGCTTGCCTAGCAGGAAAAATGCATACTATGAAAACTCTGCCCAGAGGAGCCGTTTTCCATTTGGGGGTTGGGAGGGAGTACCCCTACTATAAGTATGACATTCATAGGCACCGTCACCCATCCAGTGAGCAGACATACACTGCAGGTAAGCTGGGAGGACAGGAAACAGATTGAGCCCCACATTCTGCCTTGAGCCATACTGTCCAAATTCCTCTATCAACAAAGTCATGTCATCTTCATATTGAAAGTTGTTAGTAAGCCTTCCTCTGATCCTGATGGCCCAGTCTTGTTTACATAGTCCAGCTTCCCCTATTATTTGTTCAACATACAGATTGAGTAATTATGGTGAAAACACGCAACCCCAATGTACACTTTTCCTGATTTTAAATCATGTATGATTCCCTAGTTCTTTTCAAAGGAGTGCCTCTTAGTTTGTGTACATTTTCCAGATGAAAAAAAGATATATTAAGTGCCCTGGAATTTTCATTCTCAAATTTTATCCAGTTTGTTATGATCCACATAGGTGGATGGCCTTTTCATAATAACTAAAACACAAGTAAATGTCTTTCTGATCTTCTCACAGTCAGGATCCACCGGATATCATCAATATTATCCTTTGTTCCACCTCCTCTTCTAAATTCAGGATGAATTTCTGGCAGCTTCCTGTCAATGTACTGCTGCAACCATTGTTGAATTTCTTCAAGTTTTTCTTGCATGGGAAATAATGATATAGTTTGATAATATCTACATTCTGTAAAATCACCATTCTTTTTTAGGGCTGTCTTCAAAATGGGGACAAATCGGAATCCTGCACTTCAGTGCAACCTGGATTGCTTCTTTCAATATTATTGATTGCTGACCATATGCTACCTCTTGAAATAACTGAATGTTGGCCAATCTTTTGGGTACAGTGACTATTGTGTATTCCTGTCTGTCTTCCAAGCTAGAGATAAGCCTGGGAGGTATGCCCTCAGTAGAATAACCAACCATTTAAGGTAGAAAGGGCCACATTTGCCCAAGAACAAAGTTCATAAAGCAGGAAAGAAGAAATGGGAGTGGAAAACAAAACGAAAGAGGCATACAGCGTGTATATTGTGGGGACTGCAATTAATGACAAGAAAAGGCACACTCCTTAAAGCCACAGCTGGAATTTGAAGTTCTAGCCTCCTGAACGACGACACAATGTGCTGTTAGGTGCTGTCATTTCAGTTCTGACTCGTAGTAACTCTATGCACAACAGAAAGAAACTTGGCATTTTGCCCCCATATAGAGGACAGCCTATGGTCACTTCTACTCTGTCCTGTAGGGTCACTTTGAGCTAGAATCAACTTGAAGGCAAATGGTTTTATAACATTAACGTGTTTAAGCATTTAATGGTAAGCATGGTAAAATATCGGAAGGGTGATTTTAGCTGAATGATAGAAATTCTAAGGAGGAAAGAGTGGAGATATCAAAATTTGAAACACTCAGAAAAACGTCTGACATGGATATAGATAGATCAGAAGTTATTAGTATGTTCCAGAGATATGAGAAAGAAGGAGGGTAGAATTATTGCATAAGGGACTGTTGGAAAGGGATAGTGGTAATAGTTGCACAGTATAATGAATGTACATGCGAATGTGATGATGGCCCACAGTTGTGGCTACATGACAGATGTAATTTATGTGATAGAATTGTACACATAAACATGATTTATGCATTTTACCACAATTTAAAAAATAACAGAGATAGGGAAATAATCCTTTTAATGTATCAGTAAATTTAACAGAACTGAGAAAAGAATCAGCAAACTTCAAGATTGGCCAGTAGAAGCTTGTCAAACTGAACTGCAAAAAAGAAAAGATGTGCTGTGAGCAGAGAACACAAAAGCTGCAGGGTAATATCACATGGTCTAATATGGTTTCAGTGGAGACCCAAGAAGAGAAGAAGGACAGAGAATGAGTCAGAAGAGCCTTTTAAGTAAACAATGGTCAAGATTGTGAAAATTAATGACAGAAAACTATCCAAGGAAGAAAGTTCCATGCAAGATAAATAAGAGGTCAAAATAATACAAACTTTTAAACATACACACAGAGACACTTGTGATTATCATATTCATCTGGATGAAAACTAAAAGCAAGCAAAAAATACAGATAGTAGATACAGGAAGAAGTATACACATGACAGTCGAATGAGAATAAAAATAAGCACGTACTTCTTGTTAGAAACTGTGCAAACAAGACAAAGAAATGACATCTTCGAAGTGCTGAAATGAAATGGAATAAAATACTACAAACCCAGAATTCTGTACCTAGAAAAAAAATATTCTCAAAAAGTGAAGAAATAGATTTCCCAGACAAACAAAAACTATAACCAGTGACTGATTATACATTAAAAAGTTCCTTAGTCTAAAAGAATATTATGTAGGTTAGACACCTTGAACAATTCAAAGAGATGAAGAGCATTAGTAATGAGAACTATGAAGTATAAGCAATGTGTATTGCTTATTTTTAACAATGTTTATTGTTTATTTTAAATGCTTTAAAATAACTGAATCATTAAAATATATAGTAACAATATATTAACAGCTTTTGCAACAGTGCAGTGAATTACTTAGTACGACTCTTCTAATCATCATCTTTGTAACTCCCACCAGAAAACTAGGTTTGACTATGCAACTCTGAGGTGTTTGTGACCCATGAAGGAGATCAGATAGCTAGCTAAAAATGAAAATAAAGTAAAAGGTTTCTTTGGTATGGGACAATGCAAATGATATTTATCCTAACATGAGAATTGGTCAGTTTTACTATACTTCTGGGTTTAAAATGAATTATATCAGTGGTGGAAAACGGGGCTCACACTACTACCCAAAAAAAGGACCCTAGAGTTGAGTATGTTTTCTGACCTATGATCCACTCAATCAAGGAAACAGACAGCTATGTCATTGGAGTGCTCAGGCAAGAGAAGGTAATAGGCAGTGGCAGCAGTATTGGGGGCTCATCGGGAGAGAGAATGGTGGGTTTCCTAGACCATGGAGGCAGAAAATTGAGTACCTTCGGGCAGAAGGCTTGTTGGCAAAGTATAGCGCATTCAGACATTTGTCAGGGAGCTTTAGGTTTGCCAAACCATGGAGCTAGAACTGAGCAGCATTAGGCAAAGACTTACTGCTGGAGTGGTCATTTACAGCTGAACTAAAAGAGCTTTGTAACATCTGCCCAAGCAAAGCAGGGGGTAAGGGTCTAGGTGTGCCTGCGGGATAGCTGTATCCAGAGTCATTTCTGAACCTGAATTGTCACCTGTTGCTCCTCAACAAATCCCAGAACTGTGAGCTTTGTCAGACTCTGTGTAGTCATTGTAAAGAATTATCAGGCATGGCAGAAAAGTAGCGTGTGTCACAGAAGAGATGGTTAGTGGATAACGTATTGAAAATGTACATGAGTGGAGACATGTCTGACCTTGGCCTCATAGAAATCTGCTTTGGACTAATGCTGTTAGAGATTCACTTTCCCATTCATGAACTTAGAAGAGGTCAGATATTTCCCCATGTAAAAGTAAAATATAAGTTGATAACACACAGGGTGAATGAACAGCTATACTGTTAGTAAATACTTATATATTGCATGAACTATTACTTGTGGGTAGACTCAGAATATTTTAAATATCTATTATAAACCTCAGGCAATAGTTGTAAGCATTTGTTTGGTTGGTTTTTTTGGGGGGGCATCATTGCCCTCTGTTGGTCATGGGAGCTTCCCAGCGCTGCCCCTGGAGCCGCCACTGGATTTGAACTGCCAAGCCCGTGGGCCACAGTCCCGCACTCAACCACTTACGCCACCGGGGCTCAGTCCAGTTGCAAGCATTTTAGAAGTATAAAGAGCATCAATAAAAACATAAATTGAAATAATGATGCTCAATTATGCCTAGAGAAGGCAAAGTTTTAAAAAGTAAAAGAGAAACAGATCACAGATGGTGAATTTTGATCTACCTTACTAATAACACTTTAGATATGAATGATTGAAAAAAGCAATTGAAATACAACAGTGATGTTACACAAGAGATTCCTCAAGGAGTCTACACTGAGCACAAAGAAACGGATCAGAAACAATCCCTAAACCACCACCTTACAGTAGGTTCTGACTCATAGTGACTTGATGCCGAGTTTTTGAAGCTATAAATCTTCACAGGAGTAGATAACTTGTTCTTTCTTCTGTCGAGAATGGGGTGGTTTTGAGCCATCAATCTTTTGGTTAGCAGTCCAGCACACATCCGATGTGTCACCAGGGTTCCTAGTATGGGGTCGTAGAAGCAGGCAAACACTAACCAATTGAAAGCTGGATCAATCCATTGTAGGAAGGAAGAAATTAAACTAGTCCTATCACAGAAAACACAACCCCATACATAAAATATCCCAGAGATTCTGGAAGGAAGTCATTAGAAATAATAGAAAGATTCAGCAAAGTGTCAGGGTGAAAAATCAACACACACACACACACAAAGTCAGTTGAGTTTCTCTACATTAACCAGGGAAATTCCCAAAAGAAAATCAAGAAAACTGGCTGAGCCCCCGTGGTGTAGTGGTTGTGCCCGGGACTGTGGCCCACTGGGATGGAGGTTCAATTCCAGCTCCACTGGAGCAAAGGCTGGGCCTCCTACTCCCACCTCCTATTGAGGTTCAATTCCAGCTCCACAGGAGCAAAGCCCCTCCACAGGGCCTCCTACTCCCACTACCAGAGGGCAGTGATGCCAAAAAAAAAAAAAGGAAGAAAACTATGCTATTATAATTACCCCTGCAAGGATAGCATTCTAAAAAAGAATAAATCTAACAAGGATCATAAATGACTTATGAAAAACAACTCACATCATTGCAAGACAACGAAACAGACCTCCGTGAATAGAAAAGCATTCTATGTTCATGAATTGGGAGGCAACATTGTGAAAATGTCAGTACTCCCCAAAGCACTAAATAAATATAATTGTAATGCTGATCCAAATTTAACGTTCTTTAATGAAATAAAGAAAAAAAATTTTAAAAACTAGCTTCAAATTTTATGTGAAAAGAAGCTGCATGTAGTTAAAACAATATTAAAGAATGGCTAAGCAGGAATCTCATATATCCCAATCTCAACTTACTACACAGCAATATTATTCAAAACTGCCTAGTATTGGTTCAATAACAGACACAGTTATCAATGTAACATATTTGAGAAACCAAAAGTAAATCCAGCCCCTCAAAGGGTATCTGATCTTTAGTGAAGGATCAAAACCCTTTCAAAGGGGAAGAAGCAGAGTCTATTCAAGAAAGTGTGCTGGACAGATTGACTATCTACCTGCAGAAAAATAAAACAGAATTCACACCACATACAACAATGAGTTCAAAATGTGGTGAAGACCTCACTGTTAAAAATAGAACTATAAAGTTCCTGGGAGAAAACAAAAGGATAAATTGAAGGAATAATTTTGGAAATAGTTTAAACACAATTTGATAACTGAGAAACCTTAAAATTTAATATTTATTCTCATCAAATGAACATAAAAGACAACCTCTCATCAGGAAACTATGATTAACAATACTTCAAGAAAACCCAGTGGGAGAATATGCCTGGTACTGTGTTCCCAAATGAGCACATTTGACCTAATTTCTTTCTAAACCCTACTGACACATACCATATGCTGTGGACTATTGGAACTTTAGATTCTGTTCTTTTGAGGTGCACCACATCCTTCATAGGCCACACCTGAAAGATTCAATGTGGAAATGTTCTCTACCAAAAAGTGACAACAATGTCTCTATTGAGAACCAGGCAAATATATATATCGTGGGTATAAGACTGGGTTTGGAGGTTGCAGTTCGTTCTGGCTCCAGTCTAAAAGCAATTCATTCTTGTGTCATGGTCCTGCTGGATTCTTGTCCTCATGAAGAGATCACTAAAGGTCTGGGTGCAATAGCCAAGGATGGTGAAGAAACTAGATGGTGCCTAGATGGTAGTAACTTAGAGAATAGTCCATGGTAGGCAGGCTTGGACAATGTGTTGCAAAAAGGTCAACACATTTTGGAGAAACTACAGTGCTCCAGTGATGATAAAATGAGATGAAACAAGATGATTCCTCAAGACCCTGATAATCTTATTGCCGACTTTCGACCTTAATCCACATACCATGATCAACAGTCCTCGAAAAAAAAAAAAGGCATTTCATATCTAAGGAAATTATATCCACAGAAAATATCTTTGGAGTCCATGGTACAAATGTGTATGTTCCAAACCCAGAATCCAGGATTAGAACAGTGATCAAAACAACTTAATCGCTTGCTGGCAACACACACACTAAATAGTTATTAAAACTATTTAAGTGGTGTGAGATCTATAGATGGCAGCTACAAAGAAAAGTTGATGCACTCAAAGTGTTTATCTTCCCAAGAGAAATAGATATGTATATACTCGAGTATGCATCAACCTGAATATCAGTCAAGGTACCCATCACACCACAAAACTATACACAAGTATATATGGTAAATGAGTTTTGTTGCTGTTGTTGTTGTTGTTGTTGTTGTTGTTGTTGAAGTCTGGGGCAAACCTTGGTGCCTCGTCTGTGGTGATGCATAGCTGCTTTCAGGAAGTTTCAATGTGACAGAGACAACAGCATCAGATGAGTCATATGGTGAGTGAGCTAGCTCATGGTACAGAAGCTGAAGCCCCATGTAGAGGGATAGCTTGTGAAAGAGTCATACAAAGTAACATAGTATCAGAGGACTAGCTTGTTTGGGAGAACTAGATCAGATTATTACTGACATAGAACAAGATACTAAAAATCCATTGCCAGATTCTATAGGAGAGTTCCAATCTTTCTCTTGGCCTCATGGCAAGACAAGAGATGCAGCAAGCACTGCCCAATGGGCCGGTTTCATTCATGGGAAAGCGCAGCGTTTGGTATTCTAGAGGGGCTGCTGCCCCTGTGAGCCTCGCATGGCAGTACAAGAGGTGAGCACGTATTTAAGAGACTGATGTCATCGATGAAAAATAACTTGAACTACCATTTGAAAGGTTAAGTGGTCTTACTCTAGATGGAGCTCGGTGAAGTTTGGCTTGGAAAAACAACAAACAAAAAAAGATTTGGTTGTATTTGTCAAGAAAGAAAGAACTGGGCTGAGCCCCAGTGGCATAGTGGTTGTGTGCAGGACTGCGGCTCACTGGGTTGGAGGTTCATATCCAGCAGCAAGGCTGGGCCTCCTCCTCCCACCACCAGAGGGCAGTGATGCCCCCCCCCAAAAAAAGAAAGAAAGAACTGAATCCAAATGATTTAATTATATTTGCATGTGCATGATAATCCAAAACAGACTCTGGGCTCAACAATGTTTTGTCAACAGTAATATCAAGGGTAGGTTTTGTCAAAGCTGGGATTTTAGTAGCAGCTAGTTTTAGGAATTGCTGAATGAGCTTGACTCTGAGCACAATGATGTTGCTTATCATTGTGAAGTGCAGTGGCTGAGGCTTGGGAACCTACCCGGGAGGTTTTACATGTTACCGTCTGCAGGATGAAATCAGGCTATTCATGGTGATGAAGGGAAACCTGTCAGGAAATTCAATGATTACAAGTGACCGTGTGATTTAGCAGCCGTGGAGGACATGACTAAATAAATACCTCTCAGCACTAAGCATCAAGCAGCAGCACCCCAACCAGCTCATCAACTCCGTGATTGCAAACACGAAAGCATTTGAATCTACATGGTGGAAAGTGCAACTCCAAAGGAAGACCAGGGTGCAGCGCTCTTCTCTGGGATGGCAAAATCCGCCTACAGGTGTGAATACGCCGAGGAAGGGGGAAAGGTGAAGCTAATTGAGGCACTTAATGAAAAAGTCAAGGATATGAGAAAACAATCAAATGGAATTTTAACATCTCTGCCACACCATCCAAAGTGAAGCCAACAGATGTGCCTGAGGACCAACAGTAGGAAAGTATTCAGCGGCAAGGTGGTGAAGACAAGCTGGAAGCTCAAGCCAAGCACCTCCTGCTGTGTGAGTCTCTGAGCATGTGGCAGCCAAAATGAATTTCCCATTTGGAGAAGGCACGCATTGAAATATGACGCTCGGTTTGGAACAACCTACAGGTCCGAGCAGTTCTTTTCAAAATTGATCATCACAAAGAGTTGACTGTATTCCAGACTGACACCAACCTCTAAAGACCTTTGTAGTAGGAACATCATAAACACCAGGTAATATCATAACCCTTGCCAAAGAGAACCATTCCAACCATCACATTAGGAGTGGGTTAATTAAATATTTGACCAAATATAGTGGACTGATTTAAGTCGATAATTTTGTGGGACCCTCAGTGATGTTTTAAATATCCAAAAGCCCCTCAGCAGAAAAAAAAAAAAGGTCCCCTCCTCTGGTGTCATGAGTTGCACATTGGACTGTTAACTGCACGGCTGCTATTTGATGACATCTTCTTGATAGCAGTGAGTGTGGTTTTGAGTTAGAGGAGGCACTTTTATTTGGGGTGATTGAAGCAATACACAATATGGGTCAAGTCTGCACAATTTGACCAAGATAAATAAAGACAGTAAGTTGTCTGCAATAATAAGGGGAAATCTCAATAAATACCGTAGTATACAATTTTACAACAAAAGTAATAGCAATCCAAAATCTAAATGTGGTAGTTATGCATTTATATATGTTGTTATTGCCCCCAAGTCAGTTCTGACTCATGACAACACTGTGTAAAACAGAACAAAACACTGCCCATTCCTGTGTTATCCTCACACTTGTTCTAACTCACTGTTGTAACCAAAGGGCAAAACATAACATTGGGCATTTTCTTCTTTTCATTGACCTACGTATATGTCTACAGGAGGGAAAATCTGAGTACATACACATGCATGTATAGGTGTACCAATAGGCATAAGTATATATGTGTGTTTGTGGGTCCTGCACACATGTTCTTTTTTGAATCATTTTATCGGAGGCTCATACAACTCTTATCATTATTCATATATACATATATTGTATGCAAACTATCTTTGTACATTTGTTCCCACCATCATTCTTCAAACATCCTCCTTTGACTTAGACCCTTGGTATCAGCTCTTCATATTTTCCCTCCCTCCCCATCCCCCCTCCCTCATGAGCCCTTGATAATTCACAAATCATCATTATGGAGTCATATTGTACACTGTTCATGTGTCCCTTCACCCACTTCCCTGTTGTCCGTACCCAGGAAGGAGGTTATATGTAGATCCCTGCAATTGGTTCCCTCTTTCTACTCCACCTTCCCTCCACCCTCCCAGTATCACCACTGTCATCACTGGTCTGAAGGGATCACCTGTCCTGAATTCCCCATGTTTCCTGGCTCCTATCCATACCATATATCCCCTGGTCTAGACGGATTTGTAAGATAGAATTAGGATCATGATAGTGGGAGAAAGGGAGCATTTAAGAACTAGAGGAAAGTTGCATATTTTAGTGTTGCTATGCTGTTCTTTGACTGGCTCCTCTCCTCCCCACGACCCTTCTGTAGGGGGCTATTGCTTCACCTACCAATGGATTTTGGGTCCCCAATCTACTCTCCCTCATTTATAATGATGTAATTTTTAGTTCTTTGATTCCTGATACCGGATCCCTTAGACACCTCATGGTCACACAGGCTGGTGTGCTTCTTCCATGTGGGTTTTGTGCTTCTGAGCTAGATGGTCACTTGCTTACTCTCAAGCCTTTAAGACCCTATATCTTTTGATAGTCGGACACCATCAGCTTTCTTCACCACATTTGTTTACGCACACATTTGTCATCAGTGACCTTATCAGAAAGGTGGGAGCACAATGTTATGATTTTCAGTTCTTTGATGCCTGGTAACTGATCCCTTTGGTCATACAGGCTGGTGTGCTTCTTCCACTGCACACATATTCTTATATATTAAAAATGTATATAAGAGACATATTGTAGCCTTAATCAAATACCTCATGGTGTATATTAGTATATTTATGGTAGTTAAAACTTTGCTCTCAAAAAAACCAAAAAACTTTACTCTCATGGGACAACTCAGTCAGTTGGCATAATGTGGTTCTACATTCTAGTTTGGTAAGTAAAGCCGAGGAACATAAAATCTTGCAAACAACCATCTACTATACAATTATTGGTCTCTAATCAATCGGAATAACAAAAAATTAAGAAAACCAAAGGCTCTAAGAAGAACTAATAGGCCATGCGAAGGATGCCTTCTTCCAACTTAAAAAACAGAACTGGATACTTGATGGCTAGCACTGGGTATTTACTGAACCAATAGAAACTAGAAAAATCCACATAACTATTGCCCTATGATACTGTTTGAACTTAGAGTTGAAGTTGCTCCTGAACATCATTTCTCAGTCAAACAATAAATTGGTTTATATAATAATATGCTCTATTAAAGTACATAGCCCCATGAGTTACTATTTACCCCAAAGCAAATTGAAAAGGCAAAATAGGTGAGGGAAGCTGGATAAATGGAAATAGAACAAACAGAATGAAAACAAGAAGAATGTGACATATTGGAAAAACTATGACCAAGGTCACACAGCAATTTATAAAATTTAAAAATGTAAACCTAATTCACTGTATAAACTTTACATCTAAAAATAAAAGAAATATACTTTCAGAACCAAAAAGTTCATAACAAATGTGATAGACTAGACAGATACACTATGCACACCCTCTAAAGCAAAGACTTGAGAAAAGCAAGTGAAATGGATATGAGTGACAACCCTGGAAACCAGAGTTTTAAAGGAAAGGAAAAAGAAGTTGATTAAATACTGATTAAAGGAAGAGACTGAATGACAGCAATGAATAAGAAGGGATATAAAGTAGTTAAGTACAATGGCTCTAACACATTGCAACCATTTTGAGTCACTGTAAGCAGTATGCCTATTGGGGCAGGAAGCTGACAGCAGCTCCGCTCATCCAGGACATCAGCTGCTCCACCTGCTCACTCGCTCACCCAGGACTTCCATTTGGAACCAGTTACCAAAGAGGTGTGATCAGAGAGGCCAATCTCCCCCCTGCCTTTATTTCTTTCTCTCTTCCTGTTCCTTCACCTTTTATGTGTTTTTCTTTTTGGATCCATGAAGTAAATGTCCCACCACCCTCCACACTATCTCCAAAGATAGTTGTGAACACTCCCATGAGTAAGCATGTCATTCCTCCTGTACCATGTCAATCAAAAGATTCAAAAAAAGATTTAAAATTAACCTGTGAAAGTCAATTAGATTCCTATATAATAATAAAAAGAGTACTGAAAATTAAAACGTATCATATCCTCTGCCCCCTATCTTTCTTCTTCGTTCAGAAGCCTTGGTTTCAGAAAGTGGTATGTGTCGTGCTGCTAACCTCCAAGTCAGCAATTGAAAAGCACTAGCCCTTCTTTGCAAGAAGTATAAGGATTTACAGCCTTTGAAACATACAAGGGTAGTTCTACTCTGCCTTACAGCGTTTCTGTGCATCAGAATTGACTCAATGGAAGTGAGTGAGTGTGAGTGATAAAAACAAAACAAAGACATTACGAGAATAGAAAACTTAAAAGAAAAAAAATGCAATTGTAAGTCAATATCCTTCATGAATAGAAATGGAAAGCTCTCAACAAAAGGCCAACAAGTTCAACCTAGCCACATAAAACAAGGACCACAATACCATGAATTGTAAGAATACTTCGATGCTCAGAAATCAAGCATTCATTCATGTCATTCATGACCTTAACAGATTAAAGAAAAAGCATCACCTCAATTAACTCAGAAAATTATTTTTATAATATATCACATGAATTCAATATAAAAACTCTCACCACACGAGAAATAAAAAGGAATTACTACAATTTTATGAAATGCATCTACACAAAACCTACAGTTAATATATTTTGTTGTTGCTGCTGCTGTTATTGTCCAGTACCATCAAGCCAGTTCCTACTCATGGTCATTCTATGTACAACAGGACCAATCATCATCTGGTCCTGCATTATCCTCATAATTGCTCTTAAGTTTGAGTCCATTATATCAATCCATCTTGACTAGGGTGTCTCTCTTTTTCATTACCCCTCTACTTTATGAAGCATAATGTCGTTTTTCAGGGGCTGATCTCTGCTGATAACATGTCCAAAGTCCATGAGATGAAGTCTCCCCATCCTTGTTTCTGAGAAGCATTTTGGCTGGGCTTCTTTCAAGGCAGATTTGTTTGCTCTTCTGGCAGTTCATGGTATTTTCTTTTCTTTTTGAAACTTTATGTAATTTATATTTCCTTGCATTAAAATTATCTTCAGTAATCAAAGAACACATTCAAAATTAGGTAGAAATCTTTCCCCCTTGCCACACCAGTCTCCCTCTGGGCTCTTCCTCTGGTGACAATGAGGGTCCCACCCTCTCACGAAAGCGGCACCTGCACTGGCTGAGACACAAGCCACCCCGCCAAGGCTTGGGGGGGGGGGGGGGGTGAGGAAACAGTGATCATCAGCCTGCCCCTTCCCTTCTCAAAGGGCAGACCTCCTCCTGCCAAACACGGAGAACAATGCGGAACTGAAAACCAGAATGGGTCAGGGACCATGCGCTGAGCAGCCTCACAGGGCTGCCTCCGACCCTGCAGCCAGAGAGGCCGTTTGGAAACGAAGTGTCTGCTTATCTGGCCTTTCCTCTCAGGAATGGTGCCATGCCACCAGGTGTGCTTCTCCAGGGGGCCTGGAACGGAGCCCAAGACACAATGGATCAGCATCGACCAGTTCACTCACAAGAAACCCTCCTGGGTCCTGGCTTTGGCCTGTGGAGGCCTCTCAGTACGTTAGTTCAGGGGGAACAGGTGCGGGCCATCGGAGGGGAGCTCACCCACCTTTGCCCACAGGTTTAACCTGAGGACACACCAGGGTTTAGTGTTGTTTTGCTTTTGCAGGGACTGTCCAGTGGCCGAGACGACCACTTCACAGAATAAGTTACTTTGTACATGACAGCGCACAGACCAGAGGGAGGAGGGGGGTTTTCTGAGAGTGACTGAAAGGCATGCGAACTTGCAGGACCGCGGCCTTCATGAACTTGAGCCTTCCTCCTTTGGGGCTGCAGTGGCCTCCGTAGGAGCTACTTCCTCTAACACTTTCGGCTTCTCCTCTTCCTCTGCCTCGTCATCATCCTGGGGGTAAAGGTCCAGGTATTTCTGCATGCACTCCTGCATGGCCCGGAACTGGTCGACGCAGTCTGACCCCTTGACATCCTCCGTCCTGTAGAGGAAGCAGGAGAAGGCGGCCTTGAACTGCTCCCCACAGGGCCCGCTGGCCATCCCTCCAAGGCACGGGCAGTTCCAGTTAATGTCTCCATTGGGCAGGACCAATCCGTGCTCCTCGTATGGATCGTTGGGGTCGTCGGCCACCAGCTCGGCACTGCTTGGAGTCTCAGGGTCTCCTTTGGTCCTTTCCTTCTTGCGGGCAATACGCCATGGTGGCAGCCTGGCACTCAGATCCCGCAGCTGGAGCAGCAGGCGTGGCCCCGCGCCGTGACCTCTCTCCAGATAGGGCAGTCAGCTCCCTCACGGTATTTTCAATATACTTCACCAGCATCAAATTCAAAGTGCATCAATTCTTCTTTCAGCCTTCCTAACTTAGTTTCCAACTTTCCCATGTGTATGGTATCATTAAGTGTGGTGGTCAGCAGAATCAAATACTGACTGGCCTGCACCATCCTCTCCATTTTTCTTATGTTTGAACCCAGTGCTGCAGTCACCATGTCAATCTGCCTTGTCGAGGCCCTTTTTCTTTTCACTGGCCCTCTACATTTACCAAGTGTAATGTCATTCTCCAGGAAGTGGTCTCTTCTGATGATATGTCCAAGCACGCATAGCATGTCTAAACCCATGCATGTGGGTCTCTTTGGTTCTCCAAAGTCACCTCCTTGCTCTTCAACTTGAAAGCGCCTTGTGTGTAGCAAACAGACCCAGTTCACTGTGTCCTTTAGACTCTTGACTGCTTCTTCCATGAGCATTGATTGGGGATCCGAGCAAGATTAAATCCTTGGCAACTTCAATCCTTTCTCTGTGTATCATCCGACCTATGGGTCCACTTGTATGGATCTTGGTTTTCTTTACAATAAATTTTAAAATACCATAAGGAGTGAGGAAAATATAAAAGATTAATGGGGAAATACCAGAAATATTGACATATAACAACACTAATTTTTGGTTTTTGGTTTTGTTTTTTTGGGCATCACCACCTCTGGTGGTCGTGGGCGCTACCCAGTGCCACTCCTGAGAGACGCCACCGGATTTGAACTGCCAAGCCCGTGGGCCGCAGTCCCGCACTCAACCACCTACGCCACCGGGGCTCAGCCCTAACAACACTAATTTTTAACAAAATGCATTTCATCTCACTGTTGGACACAATCAAAGGATCCAATAATATGGCAGGATATAAGATTAGCGTACAAAAATCAAGCCTATATCTTAATGGAAAGAGCACTGAAAGGGAATTATTCAAGAAAATAATATCACTTATAATGGCCACACAAAAAATGAAATACTCAGGAACAAATCTAACTAGAGATACAAAAGATTTGATAAAGAAAACCACCAAACACTTCTACAAGAAAATAAGAAGCCTATATAAATGGAAGAATAGTCTATGCCCATGCATAAGAACACTTAACACTATGAAAATCCTCACACTACCCAAAGCAATCTATAAACACAATGCAATTCTGGGGTATATCCCAAGTTCATTCTTTAAAGAAATGAAAAACTAATTGCTAATTGTATATGGAAAAGGAAAACACCTAGCTAAGTAAAAAAACTCTTAATAAGAGGACAAAAGTAAAAGACCTTTCAATACCCAAACTCAATACTCTGAAGTAAATATAGTAGCTAAAACAGGTCGGTACTTATACAATGATAGACATTTAAATCAATAGAAATAATAGAGAGCCAGAAATAAATTCATCAACCTATAAACAATTCATTTTCAATAAAAGAAAAGGGAAAAATATTAAATTGAATAGACACAGTCTCTTCAACAAATGGTGCTGGTAAAAGTGAATTTCAATTGGCAGATGAATGAAACAGGGCCCATGTGTTACTCCATGTACAAAAAATAAACTCAAAATGGATCAAAGATGAAAGCTGTGAAGATCATCAGTGTGAAAATAGGGGCTAAGTTAAGCTTTCTATTTCAAAGCATAGACAAACTTTCAAATATAACAAAAGAGACATACACTATCTGACCATCTAGATGACTAGAGCCTATTAAAATAAGACTTGGCTGAGCCCCGGTGGCGTAGTGGTTGTGCGCGGGACTGCGGCCCACTGGGACGGAGGTTCAATTCCAGCAGTGGGGCTGAGCCTCCTACTCCCACCACCAGAGAGCAGTGATACCAAAAAAAAATAAAATAAAAAATAAGACATATGCATTCAGAAATTTTCTTCAGAAAGATAAAAAGATAACCCATGGTGTGGGGGGAAACATTTGACATGAACACAATGGACAAGTGACTAATCTCTAAAATCTATTAAAAATTGGTATACCTCATTATGTTAGTCTGGGTAGACTAAAGAAACAAATCTATAGAAACTCATATGTGTCTAAGAGAGAGTTTTATATAAACAGTAGTTGTACATTAAAAAAGCATTCCAACTCAGTCCAGTCCAAACCTATAAGTCTGAAAGTCCTATAAAGTCCTCTTCAGACTCACGAAACACATGCAATGACACAGAGTGCAGGATGATCACAGGCCAGTGAGTAGAAAGTTTTTGGATCCAGTGGTGTTGGAAGTGTCTCAGCATTGACAGGGCTCTCCATAGGGCTTCTCCAGCTTCCAGGACTACCTCAGGGTAGGTCCGTATGGCTTCTCCTCAGGGATGTCTCAAAGGGAGTCAGCAGAGAGAGAGAATCCCTCCTGACTCCAAGGAGGAAATTCAGGCATTCCCAAAATTCTCAGAAGGACATGCCCACACAGAAGCCTCATTGGCTATGATCCGATTGACAGACTAGACTCCCCCCCTTTGCTCTGAATGCTATCAAGTCCCAAATTGACACTAGATTATGTACCTACCACATTCACCAAGAAAAGGGTGACTAACCCAACCATAAAGTGAGCAAAAGCTCTCAAAAAACCCAAAGCTCACGCTCGTAGAGTCAATACTGCCTCATGGTGACCCTCTGTGGGTTTGGGAGACTGCAGATGTTCACGGGAGTGGAAAACCCCGTCTTTCTCCCAGTGGAGCTTCTGGTGGTTTTGAACTGCTGCCCAGGTGGACTGCAGTCCAATATGTGACCACTACATCACAAAGATGTGGAACAGATAATTCACCAAAGACAGGAGCCAATGTCCCACACGCACACGAAGAAATGCTTGCAATCGTTAGCCGCTATAGAGGCGCGAATCAAAGGAAGGAGGAGATACCACTTTATACCAACAATGGCAGTCGAATTAAAAATAAATAAATAACAGAAAGTCACAAAGGCTAGGGAGGCTGTGGGGATATTGGAAACCTTGTACACTGCTGATTGGATTGCAAATATGTCCAACTACTGAACGTGACGTAAGATTACCTGAAAGTAGAAATGCCATATATACCCAGTAACCCCTGCTCCATATATCTTTTTAAAAGTAAGCGTCTTTTTGCTCGCCTCGGCCCTATTTCTGACTCACTTCTTTATTTTATAAGCCCAGCTTCCTGTGAAGGACCCTGAGGAGAGTTTCCTTGCTGCTGCTGCTGCCAATTGCCCCTAACCTTCTTGCCGTGGGGGATGAAGACAGAACTTTTTCACAATTAATATACTCTAAAATATTAAGCAAGAAATTCACCAACATTTAGTATGCTAGCCATTCTCACTGAAACTCCCAATTTTATGAGGGCTTTGCATGACTCAAGTTAGGCTAGTGATCTGCTTCCCTCGAGGCCTATGGGTGGGATGCAAGTCATTGTCAATGACCCCTAACAATGTAGACCTGTTCACCCACCCCCAGGAGTCTGGAGTCTGTCCTCATCACATCCCTCTCCTCTTAGTCATGAGTCATCCCTAAGCCATTATCATCTTATAGTCCTTAAGACTGTCTCCGCTCACAGCATGTCCTGACCGGTGACCAGAGAAATGATGTGCCCTGTTAGGCTACTTAAATGGGGAAAATTAATGCTCGTGACTGTCACTCCTGACCCTCGCTGCTGACCCTGAGTGCCGGATGCTCTCGGCTTCTCGCCCTCATCATGTAGCTCCCTCTCCCTCTCCATCCCCACGCGGACCACCATACTGGGCAGAGGTGAGCGTGCTACCTTGAAGTGATGAATGTCTGACTCTTATTGTTACTTTCTTTCTCTCTATCTGTCATGATCTCTATATCGTTATTATAATAAATAATTATCACTGCACAGGTGCCTGTTGAACCCTTGCTGTGAGTATATCAGAGGATTGATCACCCCCTGATACTGCCGCCCAGGCCACAGCCCCGCACAAGATAGAAGAGGTTCTAGCAAAACAGCTGACAAGCAACAAGACAACTCCAGCAAATTGAAGCCACATTATCTGAGAATGGAGATTTGCTAACATTAAGAAAAGATTTACGAGAAGTTTTAGAAGTACCCAAAGTCCTTCTTTCAATTTAACCTTCTGAAACTCTTACAAGCTCTGACTTTAAGCATCTATTTTGCAAAAATTTTGCATCCACTCCCTCATGGAATGTAGGAGAGAAGTGCATGGGAGTCCGGAGCCAAGATGGACGGTTACCAAGCACAGAGGGAGCAGACAGATGGAGATAGCGGCACAGCTGCACTCCCCTTAGCTGGCCATGCTGATGTGACTCCACTGTAGACCCACGTGCCTGTAGAAGGCAAAGCAGGCGATGGAGGACAGTGGCAACAAATCCATGTCAAGGGCGGGGGTGGGGGGGGGGGAGAAGAAGAAAGGAGAGGAGAGGAGAGGAGAAATGCTTGCCCCAAAGCATGAATATAAAAAGAAGAAAGCTTTGGGGAAAGCACAAAGAATAAGGGAACTTAAGCAGGAAAGAAAGGACCAGAAGGTGACATGGCAGCTATTCAGCAGCAGAGCCCATTCTGAGACCATGAAAGGCCAGGTCAAGAGGAGTCTGTTTGCTTTCCTTGAGGATGGAACTGGTAAACGGGAAGTTGAAACTTGTGGGATTGCATATAAACCAATGACACAGTATCAGGAGACCTCTTGTTGCCTCAATGATTAGAAAAATCTTTGGATTTCATCTCTACAGGGTTTTCATTTACATTTGACCCTTATATTTTTCTAAAGGTAAACTATTAGATGAGTAAGAAAGAATGCCAGTGGCTTCATTGACTTCAATAGAATGAAAGAGGAAGAAATTCCAAATATGAAAATGAACTTTTAAACTTTTCATTACGACCACCAAAGCTCCCTTAAAATTTGTTGAATAAAGCAACTTTTGTAGATAGGTACTGCTTAAATGCAGAGTACACTGTTGATCTTCCTAATATCAAATCCCCATATATGTAGCCTCCTTTTTTATTTTCTAGACATCTATTTTCTACTGAGCCTTTGGTGTCAGCTTCTCCTTCCCCTCTTTCCCCCCACCTCCACCCTTGATGCCCCTTGCTAAATTATAAATTATCATTATTTGCATACCTTACGCCAACTACTATCTCCCTTCCCCCACAGTTTCTTGTTGATCATCACCCTTGGGATAGTGTGTTATCAAGGTCAGTGGTTTCCCCTTCCTCCCCTCCTCTCCTGATATCACTATTTCCATTCCTGTTCCTGAATTCTGTGTGTCGTAGTCTTCTTTTACAAGGTTGTATTTTAGATTTTTCAGGTGCTTTAGCATTTATTAGAACTTTCAGGTAAAAACATCAATCTGCTAAAGAGATCAACCCTTTTTCTACCCCTGCCCTCAACTTAAATCTATCTGTTGTCCAATTAAGTCTAATTTCAGAGTTATTTGTAATAGCAGTATTTGTTTTGAGGTTTTTCATTCAATAACTTGTTTCTCAAACCTATGCATGGGATGTAAGAAACCATGTTTAGGATCCTCTACATATATGTGTTTGTGTATTTGCTTATTTTGTCATATTAATTTTTCACCTATTGGTAGTGGTACCATTTTTGAGGTGAGTGATGTTTATATGAGAAAACAAACAGTTAATGTATAGTTCTGTATACTGTATATCATTTTTGTTAATAAAAAAAGACTAAATTAATGATCAAGAGTTCTGAGTGTTTTCATCAAAAATCTACTGTATTTCTTGTGCGTTGTGATGATAAATTTTCCTGTACATAATATCAATGCAGCTGAGTTTGCAATTTTTATTAATTAGATCAATTGTCAGGAAAATTAACTCTCTAGCAGCCAGTGTTGATAAAGTAGGCTTGGCCACCATGAACCTGCACACAGCATTGCTACAAAAAAAGAATATTGAGGATGTTCTAAAGTTTTCAATAAATTCTTAAGTACTCCATTAAGATTAAGACACTGAACCTTAAAACAGAAACCAGTTTTATTTAAGGGTTGTGCTATGTATATATGCTTGTCAATTTTTGGTGAAAGGGGAAAATAAAAGCGTTTTATTTCATGAAAAAAGAAGAGAATCATAGCACAAGCACACATATACAAGCCTTGTTTGTTGCAGCACTGTTCACAACAGCAAGAAGATGGAAAGCAGCATCAATGTCTATCAGTAGAAGAACGCATAAGGAATCTCTCATACATGCATCCAATGGGAATACTACGCATCCCTAAGCACAATGAGGACACCGGGAAGCAACTAGGGATATGGATGGAGCATTATGCTGAGTGAAATTTACCAATCACAAAAGGACAAATATTATATGAAACCACTGATACAAAGGGGTAAGAAACAAGGCAAAGGATTTTATACCAAAGGGTACTGACTCGAGTGTGCCAGGGAGAGAGGGAACAGGAGGGAAGATGAGCCACAGGAGGGAGAAAAGAAATCAAGAGTCAGGGGAGGGGAAATCGGAGGCATTTGATTAGGAGCTTACACTGTGGAATAAAAAAGGAAACAACCAGAAATGTAAACTTCCACCAAAGTGGAAGTTCCACCAACTTTTTGAAAAAATAATGCTAGCCTTATTGTTCTTTGAAATGTATTAGCAGTCTTTATTGAGCTTCTACTTGGAGCCAAGTTATAGTAATGAAAGATACCTTTTCTGACCCAGAAGTGGAGGAAGATTCATAAGGAAAGTATACATCACACATCCCAGGAAGTCCTATGGCAGATCTGAGCTCAAGGAAGAATGGAAGCTACAAAGGAGACTATCCTGCATTTGGGGTGAGAAAAGGTTGGGCTTGGTAAACATTGACCCAGAAAAGTGATCCTTAAGCTGGATTGGAAAGGAAGAGCAGGATAAACTCCCTACCCATAGAGGCAGTGTGTGAGTCAAGCCAGGAAGAGCTTCTGAAAAGACCTCAAGATAGGACAAAGTGACAGCCTAAGGAAAAATTGCAACCAGTGTGATGGACTAGGCTGTTGGGGGTGGGGAGCAGAAGCAGCAAATGGGGTTCCACTAAACAGGAGATTGTTTGGCAGTGGGGTCAAGTGATGGCATTTACATTTTAAAATGAACTGTCTGATCAGAGACCAAGGAGGTGATTCTTATTTGGAGGAGTCTAAGCAACATTTCAGGGTCTCTGGGATGCTTTTAAAACATAATAGGTTAGGAGTGTCTATGTGGGTGTCTGCATGCGGATTTTCTTTTAATAAGGTCTAACTCTCTCATTCCAACTTAAAAAAGTCTTCGATCTCTCAAAAAGGAAGATCATTCCTAGGAGGAGGTCACAGTAAGATTGGAAACAGATTGTAATCACAGAGATGAAGAATAATAAAGTCCTGATAGAGAAAGCCACTGCAGGGTGGTAGGGAAAGGACTGTCTGGAGATAATAATGAGATAGCCTTGACAAGATTAGCTGTCAGATGTGCTGGGTGAAGGGAAGGAAACAGTCTGTGCAAGATTATCCAAACATTAACATCTATTTGAATCACTAAGGATCTTATTAAAATGTGCATTCAGACTCCATCTGGGCTGTCTTCTGAGATGCTAGTTACTGTATTCCCTCGTAATGTTAACTCCACCGTGTGAGTCATAGACCATATACTGAGCAGCAGTAGTGTAGGCAAGATAACTCAATCTTGGTTCTGTTGATTTCCGGGACCACAGAAGACAGGTGGGAACTGTCTCATGCACGGTAGAGTGTTCAGTAGCTTTGCTGGCCTCTGCCCAATGGATGCCAGTAATACCTGCTAGTCAAATTCTTAAAACCATCTATCTGCACCGATAAATGTCCCCTGGGGACAAAATTGTCCCCAGTTGAGCACCACTGCTATTCAGATTTTCAGCCCAGACTAAAATTTTTAAGTTAGAATTGCTGGGAGTGCTTTAGGAACTCTCTCTGCTGGTCTCAGACCAATTATATTCTAATCTCTGGTTGGATAGAGCAGTGGTCTAGGCAGAGGGGGCTATAGACAATGAATTCCAAAGTTTGGTCAGGCGGGTGATTTAAGACTGTCCAGTGTGGTGAGGAGTCATTGGAAATAAGGAGACAGGGGATGGGGGAGGTAAGAGAAATGGAGAGAGGAGTGAAGATAAGATCTTAGATTCCATTGCTAATGAGCTAGATATGCCTGCAAGTTCATTAGATAGGGATGCTCATTTTGATTTCCATGGTCGCTGGCAGCTGTCTGTCTTTAAGCCAATCAATTGTAGTGTCAGATTTAATTTTCCTCATCTGTCAACTTTAATAATATGTAACCTATTTTCTGAGTTGATCATAGATATAGAAGATCTTTAAGTAAAAACTCCAAACACTACTACAATGTGAGATATAATCTTCAGTATTTTATTTGGAAAAATTATTTTCTGAAATGTTGGTAAAAAAAAAAGAAATATTGGTAAAATATAATAATTATTATATTTGCATAGTTATCAGACCAAGAAATAATTTCTAGGGGTAAAAAACAAGCACACAAAATAAAAGGCATAAATTGTAATTGATAGACTCGAGAAAATTAAAAAGTCAGCATATTAAAAATGTACCACCCAAAGAATAGAAGAAGATGATTAGGTCTGCATATAATTGACAGAGGACTAACTAAAGAATGTGGAATTAGCTCCTAAACATCAGGAATGCAAAGACAAATTGGCTAAGAGGAAATAGGCAAATGTTAATGGAGACCAGAGACAAGGTAATTAGAATGGTTAATAAAAATAGTAAAAGTTGCTAGGCCTTCCCTATAGTCCCTATAGTCAAGAGGAGATCAAACAGAGTTACAATATATACATTGTCTAATTAGAAAATGTTACAAACTGACAATGTCAAGTATTACTT